>BEXV01000779.1:141609-163582 GCA_003118195.1 Hemicentrotus pulcherrimus | reverse complement strand
ACTACTACTACTACTACTACTGCTGCTTGCATAAGTTGAAGGTGCAATCGAAACTATGCTCCGTGTACAACGGGCATTTTTGGTCTAGACTAAGACCTAACGTCATGATTTTATGCCAACCATAAGCCTCGCCAATGATTCTAATTTTGACGATCCAATATTAATTGCGCGTTCTATAGTCCATAACATAACTCATCGACTTTTTGATTGTTTTATTACGTGAGCTGCATCGGGTTTGCTAGGTTGATAATCATGACATTTCATCGTACTTTTGTGTGTCCTCATGTCACATTCATATGGCCGAGGCGGTTGTAAAAGGGCAGTGTCTCGAGTCATCAGCAAGTTTCTACCTATGATTACAGATAATGTTAATTATTTGTATGATTTTAATGATTAGATGTGACAATTTAGCATGCTAATGATTAGTTCTATAAACTCGGTAGATGTGTTCTGCATATGAACATATTGCGTTGCGAGATACTTGAGTATTTTCGACATTTTGTTTTTATAGTACACTATGTATTAAGCCTGCGCTGAGGGGTTACTTTGCTATCCTTCCAACTATCATAAATTGACACGATCGGCGAGACTTTTGACGATCAAGGGACGGAGAGAGAGAGAGAGAGAGAGAGAAAGAAAAAGAAAGCGAGAGAGAGAGAGAGAGAGTGAGGGAGGGATGTGGTAGTGGTTTAAAGATATATAAATGAAAATGTAAAAAGAGGGTATTTTACGATCCACGATACATTAACATTAGATATACGAACATCGGTGCGAAAAATCAATAGGCAAGGATACAGAAATCAGCAAAAAAAACGAATGATTAAAAAAAAATGTTTAAATTAGGATCAGTGACATACACTGTTAAGCAGGGCACACACAGACACACAGGGTACTGCCCCTTTAAAGATGAAACTGTCATGGTCAAGAGATTCTATTTGAAAATCAAATTGTTTGGACGTTCATGGGGAAACTTTGTTTAATCATATAATGTTTTAGAATCTTTAATGGTAAGAAATCGACTCATTGTTGCCGACAAATTGGATAGTGTTAAGATAATTGCACACATATTTGAGCTAAAAGGCAAGCTCTGAATATGTGGAACTACATGCATGTGGCTTCCAAACGTCGTACAAAGTTTTTGAATTATTTCAGATCATTTGTGGAACGTGGCAGTATTTCAAAAGCAAATCCTTTCACATGTAGTATCGCTGTTATCCCATTCTTTCCCATACAATAAATATTAAATTCTAAAATGACTATTGATCGAACGCTGAAGAATATTGCTTTTCATAACTGTTCAATAATGATTAATTGCAAATACAAGGAGCACCATGATTATGATAAGCAGTGAACAACCACTTTTGTAAGATTTTGGAGCATTCGCCATAACCATCCAAGCTGGCGGCATCATTGCAATTCGTTTTTTGTTTCTTCGTTAAAGATCATGGATTGTTATACGTTTGCCGCAACTACTTTGGAAAAGTCAACCTATACAGTATAGGCAGATTCAATGGCATTATACGTCACTATTGATATGCATGTGCGACTATGATACAGTGATATATTACGTAATCCAAATAAGATTTCTAAGGGGCAGATAATGGGGCATTGAAATTGCACTTGAGTTAGATTTTTGAAAGTAGTTGCGATCGCATTAAGTGTTTTTATTGTTTAAGCTGTCATTATAATTAGTTATGCCCTAAATTGTGAAGTGCTTTCTAACTGCAATCAGACCTGCTTTTAGTGACCACCTGTCTAAAAAAGACCCCATTTTGTGTTTCGCTTTTAAATGGTTTCTCATTGAAACATGTACTATAGGCACCTATCTACAAAGACCACCTACCTATAAAGACCACCTTTCTTGTATCCCTTGCATGGTCACTATAGACAGGTTTCACTGTACAAGGGCGAGCGCTATATCAAATACTCTGTAGATTGGATTGAAGCAGAATGAGAAAACTCGCGAAATATTTGTAACCTTAACCAGAGGTCGATCTCCTCTTTAAGATTCACCTGTCTCAGCGTTAATGAAAATCTTTCCCTCTTGAAGAGGGAAGTACTCGAGTAGGATAGCTTGACATTTCATTGACATCAAGAAGAAAACAATCAATTACACACGAAGAGAAGCAAATCAAAATGAAGCAAACTCACAGTAGGTACTCTATCATCGTTATGGCGTAGCCAAGGGAGGGGGTGACCTGGGACCCCCTCTTCCCCAATAATCAGAAAGAAGACAAGACAAGGAGGTAGGGCAACGACAGAAATTAATAGAGGTGGGGGGGGGGGGCGAATTATAGTAATTTATGGCCACACATGATATTCTGCAAAAACTTATGAGAAGGGAATGGGGAATGAAAACTGATCACGAAATACTGACCCTTGTAGTTTTTTTAATCTGTATTAATAAAAGTACATTTTAGCTAAATTATGTATCGTGATCAAGAGTCTTAATACCTTATCAGTTTTTTTTTTTGTTGTTGCTCAGGCCTACTGTACTATTTTACCATTTATTAAATGTTTTTTTTTTGTATCACATTGTATTTTAATTCTACTATGTCATACAGGTCTGTTTTACAGAACAGCTGCAGCCTCGATTTGTATGTAGATTACCAGTTGTCTATGTGTATGTAGGCACATTAATTACCGGCTTTACACCCTACTTTTTGAGTGAGTATCAAATGTGCAATTATTCGGTCATTCTTCCCTAAGACCAAATTAATCACATTTATCCATTCACTGTAACAGCTTAAAGAACAGCTTATAGAACCATTTATCATTGCTAAATAAAGCATGTAAATTCCGACCACGTGCTCACTAATTTCACGGCGCAAAGGATTCCATTGTGTTCTTTTCAGCCGCACTATCAGCGAACTTGGATATCAATTAAAACCTGTCTCCCAGAGCGCGCGACACCAAAAGGGCAGTTTTCTCGGCATCACTTCGATATTCATAACCTCGCGAGAGAGTAGACTATAGAATAAACCGTCGCCTTCTTCTAGCCAATGAGATGCTGCGATTCGGGCGCATGCGCTCTCACTGCGATGCTATCTTCTTCTCCCCGTCGCTCAACGTTGCATAGGGCGGACAGTGCGCAGGTGTTCTTCGGTTCTCTTCTGCTCCCGTGAAACCCGCGGAAGATATTCGTCAAAGTACTTTTCTTTATACAACACTAAAGAAAAACCTGGTGATCGTGCTTGGTGAGGACCACCTGACCATCATCACTATCGTCATTCCATCATTTTGATCTCCCTCTTTCAGTTTGTCTTTCCCTCGTTAGTACATTTAAAATTCGCTTCCATTCCTTGCAAATTGGGAGACATTCCAAAGTGGTCTTTTTCGATATCTAACCCAAGTATTTGGATTCTTCTGGAGCTAACTGGGTTTCATATCCTTGCTCTCCAAAATTGTGATATTAACAATTCATCGGGAGCGTTTGGTGTTCACTCGAAGCTCTGACTGTATGCAGGTGTTCTTTAAGCATTCCAACAAAACTCTCACATTATTTTGGGGAATTTCTGCACAAGGTAAGAATGCTTTTACTCTTTGTTTCTGTTGAGTTTTTTTTACCTGTATTTATATTTTTATTTCCATGGTAATATCAGACAATTCGAAGGGGTATGATAGCTATTTGTGATGCGAAAGAACACTCTGAATTATTAAGCACTAAGAGTCAAATCTGTACACACAATTCAATATAATGCCTCATACATGTCAGTAATACTTCCACATTTCATGTATTCCAATCAAGTATTTCATTGATAATGAAAGTCGACATTCTTTCTTGTTTTTTGTATAATAATGGCAAGCTATATTTTTTATATATTCTACATTCTTAAAACTTGTCTGTCTGAAGTAATCGATCAATATAAGTACATTTAAGCTGATGAATTTAAGATAAATAACATTGCAAGTCTTTCATTTTATTTAACTCTCATGTTCTCACCCTATCTTGATGGGACTTTTAAAATGTAAAATTATTTCACCCACAAAATGAAACGCAAATTAAACCAGACATCAAAAAGGTTACAAAACCTTTCTGTTTTATACATAGAAATGCAATACGTTAAATTGTGAAATTTATCTTCGCTTTGGGTAAAAAAAAAGAAGTAATAAGGTATGCTAACGATTTTGTATATGATGAAATACTTGAAAATTGAGTGTTATTTAAGTTCCTACTTGCGTATTCCTTATAGATTTGATGGCCCCCATTTCTGTGTGTTTTAATATATATTTAAAGCGAATGAAAATGGACTTGAAAAGAACTCCTCAAATCGATTTGATGTGTTTGAGGTATATGCTTCATGTCAAATTTACTGAAGAGGAGACGAAATATTGAATAACTAATTGAAGGTCGAAAGGAATACAAATATGTTAAATCAATGATGGGAGACACTTATGTCATCCTTGCCCTTTCAACCATTAAAGTGAACACAGATTATTGCAGAGCATTCAATCTTACAAAGCATCCAAGCATAACCATTGACCTACTCTCTATACGAATATCTACAGCTGTGATACTGTTTTTGAATTTATTTTAGTTTTGCTTATCTTTGGTTTAGAGCATGGTAAGAAATGAATCTTCGATGATGAAAACTTACCTTAGGTCAAAAAGAAATATTATTTGCAATGTTAATGACAAGCAAATTAACAGCTCACTTCACATATCTTTATTTCATCAAAGTCATGAATCAGTTATTATGTGTAACCAAATAATTAGGAGATGCCTTAGATTATTTCACAGTACAACTTTCTTTCAACCTCTTTTCTTAGAAGGCCAATATGGTGTGAGGTTTTCGTCCAATGTGGCATTCGGTTTCCTTTGATAATTATGTATAAATGAAACTAGAATATTTTGCATAATAAAATAAAATATAGTCACTCCATCTTATTTTACATTATATCATGTCATGTTGATAATGATGATAATGACTGTGGATAGCTGAATTAGACTTTTGTTTGCAATTTACTGCGGACAAACTACAAAAATGCTTACACGAACAAACACTTTCCCCCAACAATAACTAAATAAGGGGCCATCGCAGGGCCTCCTCTAAAAGGCTCTTAATGAAACCAACATTCAGTCAAACTGGTCGAAGGGAGGGGGAGGGGGGTGGCTGATTGTTGTAGATGCTCAAAATTAATTATGACTAGCGGTTTGCGTGTCACTTCATGAACGTGTAATGAAGCGAAATATATAATGCGATTACAGGTCGATAGCCAATACCAGAAAAAAAAAAGACCTCGGCAATTTTCCCCTTCGAAATGCATGGAAGAAGATCTTGGAAGAGTCCTAACAGATCCGATTTCCTGGACGATTGCGCTCTCGACCCCCTTGCAGACATCGTTGTTGCGAATTTCAACACGAAGGGGTGTCGTTGTGTCGATGGAAATAATCTATTAACCCTCCTTGTGCTTCTACTAAATATAATTGATTTGAGTATGATGTAGCTATCTGTGCACTGGCAGGGTTGTTGCAAAATATGCATTCTACAGCATGAGGCAGTCGATAATCATTAGCGATGACAAGACAAGTGCAATTAATAGTTCCAATTAGGGTTTTTATGTATGGATTATAATTATGCAAATGCTGCTCATAAACGCAGTTGTAGTATGATCATGATGATTAGCGAACAGAAGGGGACCACGTGATGTGAAAATGAATACGGCTGTGGCATTTTTATTTTGGATGATGCACACAATAGGAATTCGCATTGTTGTTATTATCTGAATGACATTTCTGGAAGATGACAATTTTTAGAAACATAGGACATAGAAAGACATTCATCATATCGAAGAAAAAATAGTAGAGGTTATGCTTTATTGCTATGATAAACGATTATTATCATTATCAAAAAACAAAATATTATGGGGTTATTTACCCAAGGTAAAAATGTCTTTATATTACTGCTTTTCCTGAAATTCATGTTATTATCATTACTTCATCGTCGAATAGTTATACAGCTGGTTCGAAAGGAATATGGGTAAACCACATTTCCAATGGATTACCCTCCGAGCGTGAATTAAATCCTGGACCTCTCCTTAGAGCGTCAAAAGCCTTGACCAATACACCACAGCGCCCCCGCAACTACACATTTATACAATTTTAACCTGTATAATATTATCCTGCTGAATATGGAGCCTTGGCTTACGAATGCATTAAATTAACTGAGACACAACTAATATAAAATAATCATCTTTGCATTATTATTAAGCAGGGGTTTCGTAAAGTGGAATTAACCACTAATGATTTTGACGATTAACCGTCAAATGCCATCACTGATTCCTGGGGGAGAAAATACGTAGAACACGAAGATGATAATGAAGATAATTTCAAACCTAGTGGACCAAACCTACGCTCGTTATGATATCCAACAAAAGGTAATTGAGCGGCCAACAGAAAATACATTATTCCATTATCGAGTTGAGTGTATAAGATACTTAGCCATTTCTTTCTAAACAAGAAAAATTGACAGATATAATAAGTTAAATTCATAGGATGTTCTGAACTTAACTATTCAATCTCAATTTCATCCTTCATTCTCAGTTAAGCTGACGGCTGGACGATACTAACAATTTTTTACAAAAATCATTTTTTTTATCTTGGAGGCGTGTACTTTATTTAGTTTTCGATGTGCAGGATTCAATTGCCATGGATATCTTTTCAAAAGTATCGAGCATTATTGACCCTTTCCTGGCTTTTAAAAATAATATTAAATAGAACGTTGTATCTCTTCTGATTTTCTCTTCTTTTTAAAAATGTATCTTTATATTTGCTCTTGTACTTGTTTTTGTTCTTGTTTTTCTTGCTCTTTTTCTTGGTCTTCTTCTTCTCTTTATCTTTCCTCTTCTCCTTCTTATTCTTCCGTCTTCTTCTTCTCCAACTCCTCACACCTTCTTCTTCTTCTTAATAATAATAATATTAAATAGAATCACGTTTTAAGGTTTGAAATCTATGCAAATCATGATAAAACTTTGCTAATCTTATTGTTACTATTGTTATTTTAATGATACCCTTTTATATGGAAAAATGGGAAATACCAACGTTGTATGCTATACTATAAGTAATGCATACCGATGCGCAGTATGCGAAGGAATGATGAACTAGAAGGGCAGAAGAGACTGTCTTATTCATTTCATTCACAAAACACATTCATATCTCGAAATAGGTGGATACCTAACATGTACATTAAAAGAAGCATATACAGTGCTTTGACGTTCAATCCATAGATGAATCTCGATTTCTTGTGTATAACGAGGGGCTCGATCATAAATGTTTATCTTTTCTCGGCAATAAACGCGACATATCGTGGACCGATAAAGAGATACTCTCCTCATTAAAGCCGCCCTTCTAGTACGTCAGTTAAATCGAGCGAAACAATTAGCAAAATAGACTACGTTCGTTTCAATTGTTCTAATGGGTGCCGCCGCGCAAGAAAGAAAAGTGAACCAGCCACTATTGGGAAAAGTTCACTCACCGCCGTGCGATCAGTCGCTGGCTAGCCCTTAAAGTATACAGAGCTTGGATATTGTCAAGGCCTTGCAGTGCCCTGTCATATTCACCAAGTTATCTGTTAGGCAAAGTGGGAGAGGAGGTAGCGCGGAATTTCGATCAGAGTTCATACCTGAAAACTGAAGGAAATGATGCGTTGCCAATTTGCTAATGTGTTTTAGATTCTGAATATCATTAAAGTGCCATCGATGCATATGTTATCAATTACAGGGGGCATGTTGGGATGGGAATGTTTACAAACGTTCTGTTATATGTAGAAGATGTAATGTAAGCTAGGAGGATGGAGACGGGGGGGGGGGCCTTGTAACTCTTTCTTATGCGGTAAACACACACAGAGACGTTTTAGGCGTAGGTCCATTACCATCCATTACCCCCTAATCGAGCTGTAGAAAAAGTTAACGCAATCGTTACATCGAAGGGTAATGCAACAATTCGTCAAGGTTTACTGAACAACATTTGAATGAAATTATACTAGACGTCTATCTGTACTTCAGAAACTAATATCAGTATCCTTGCAGATCATGTTACCACCCGACTGATCGCAATGCAACGGTTAAAGAAAGAGCGTGATCATAGACCCTGGATTAAAATGGGTACATCAGATTGAGTATCTTTCTGTTTTGTGCGATTGTTACTTAATATTTAACAGAAAAGTGTTGAAATAGCTATAGAATAGAGCAATACAGCAAAATTGAATTATCTCCAAGAGCTCACACTTTTGCACTCATCTGATATAGGAAATATTTCTATAAAGCTACACGGATTAAGATATTTTACTGCTTTCTTTGTTGGACACAGCTTCATGTTTATCCGACCTACAATGTAAAGTGGCCATATTTTACCCATAATAACGTCTAAAGGATGGTACGAGACATTTAGCGCTTTCAAGGTTGACACCATTACAGTTTTCATTTTTCTCTATGTGACGCTCCAACTACACTTAGTTATTGTATCGTTATTATGTTAATGCAAATAAACTGTGCTATGAGAAAGTGCATGCATAAACCGTCATTATGCTTTATGATAACGATAATGCAAGAATGTGAACGATGAAAATATGATTACCGTTGTAACTGGAAGACGAACGGTCGGTGAGGGAGTGTGTGGCTTTTGAAGGTCTTTATAATACCAAGATTTACAGGGAATTCAAATAATTTACAGACAGTGCCTGGCCATGCTGATGAAAAACCAAACACAATACAGGGGATGGGTTAACCAGTTCCAATGTGAACATTACCAACCATATTATACGCCAGTCGAATTTTAACGTGTATCGTTGGACATGTTGGATATTGTTGAAATATTTCACAGCATAGTCACATATTTTGTCAGCCCCTTCCACTTCGACATTCAAAAATAATTGGATGGGGCATTTCACTCTACAACCATCCCTCCTCCCTCATTGCAAATTAATGGTATGCAGATGGGATACTTCACCCTGCATCAACTCCTAAGGATAGAAATTTATACCAAATCATCACCCTATACCTTCCAAGGTGTACATGTGATATTGCACCTCTATACCACCTCGCCCCTATTTTTACCATCTATAGTTCTATATTGAGATATTGCACCCTTATATCCCCTTCCATCCTGGGTTACCCACATGGTATAAAGGTGACATATTGCACCCCTTTAAAATATCCTCCTCCTTTTTCCGCTCTCCGTGGTTAAAGTTGGACGTAGTACCCTTCACTGCCTCTTCGTTCGTCTTACCATCCATTGTAAAAGGGTGGACTATTGCACCCTAGCCCACTTCCATTATCCTTCCTCATCATTCTTCAGGATATGCAGCTGTGGCCTGTGGACTAAACCTGTCGATCGTTGAACTTGAGACGGACACATTTGACCATGTGTGAATGTGAAGTAGAGCGTTGGTGAATCGGTGGTTATTGAACACATCTGGGATTGTCAATGTGAAGAAAGGTGGGAGATGATTACAGAGAAGATAGCTCTTCCATTCCGTTTTCTTTATCACCTGAACGTGAAGGGAACATTAAAAAAAAGATGTCCTAAACCCTTGTGACTGCAGACCAATTTTTGATGAAGTAATCAGTTGGTATTTTTACTACTTTCTTTCAATATTGTTCATGAAAAATAGATCTTTGGGGAGTTTAAGCAATTATAATGCTATAAATCGAATTAAATTCATTAGCCATTGGAACTTTCGTCAACGAAACTCCTTTTGCATTGGGGATCATTGTGGTACAATTTGATTAATAATGCGAAGGGCCACCTTTTTCGTTGCCAGATATAACAACTTTCGCAATTTTAGCGATGCGGAATTAACATCATGACTATTTATTGAGGTCATTGTTTACTTTACATTATCATTTATTTCATCACTTTCTGTTGAGTGACAGATTCAAACAAAAAGAGTGCAAGTAAAGGTACAAATATTCCAAATGGATTCACCACCAATTTTGGAAATATCATTTTGGAGGGCGATTCAATTGAAGATGAACAAAACAGAATGCGTATTGCATCTCGATGAAATAAGTCAAGGTCGATGTGTTAATTTTCTACGCCCCAGTTCCTATCACTTTGTCATCCTCATTACTGCCAAATGATATTGACACGGGAGTGATGACTGATATAAGTCTCTTTACCGCGTTGTATATTGAATAGATGAGTACCTATCAATGATCCTTGTGGCAACCCAGAATTCGATATTTACCAATGATCATACGTGTCAAGGAGCTCACAGGTGTTATGCGTATTCTGTTTTCACATGGTCAAAGATCGCATTTTAAAAGGATGTTACAATAGGGTTGAGGAAATAAATGAAGTTATTTAATGACTATGCCATTCTGTCCTTTTTAACTTCCACAAATGCATTTTACATTTTACATCATACTGATGTGTTATCTCAAGTTCTCAACTATTCTTGTAGCACAATCACACTTACATGGATTCGTACTGTGCTTTCGACTCTTGATCAAGGTGGTTGAGGTTTGATATCATAGGAATACATAATGGATAGGTGTAAAATCATTATAAACGTGTACCCTGTTATCATCAAAGTCTTTGTAATGTTTTAGTTTAACACCACAACACGGAAATGTGGAAATAATTTAGAGTAATCGTAAGTAGGTGGTAACTGCAATGATCATTTAATGCTTGACAATATCAACAACTTTCAAAAAATCGTTTTCGTTTTCAGAAAATGAGAAGAATGACTCATATTTGACTACAGCACGTAAGAACTAGAATGAACAGTTTTACAAAGAAACAAACACATGAAAAAAGCACTGATCTCCACAAAAAGAAAACTTTTTGGTAATACACTTCACTAACTGCCTTCATTTCATATTTCATGTAGATCTAGTACTGCCTTATGGTGCGTTTTGCTCTGCAGTCATCCTAATAATTCCTTCAATATTTTTTTTTTATTGAAGAAGCAGGCCAACCGATACACGGGCACAACCTCCTCTATTGAAATTAAATCATGCATGAATATTCATGGACCCTCAAGCTCTTAATAATTCTAAGGGCATCAAACGAGAGATGACGGATATGGCTACCTCTTTCACACTGTTCTCAGTTATTGTTGTGACAACATAAAATGTGCTTACATGGTTAATGCTTCAACTCTCCTACTGCACGCTATAATCATGATAAACCAAGGACGCAATGCCCAATTACTCCCCACCTCATGGCCAAGAAAATAGCAATATCACATCCATGACGTCATCCTATCACCAACAACGTTGATACAACACAGTAAGACGATGTTAATACATCCACAGCTTCTTAAAGGCAAAGATAATTGTCTCTTTTAATTAGACGCAGAGCAAGGACAGAGGAGAAGACATTTTGAGAGTAATTGATTCTTCAAATAGCATATAATTACCGCTTGTCGTAATCATGGCTGGGAAAATTTTAACGATCGCACTTTTATTACAAAGCAAATACAATACGGCTTGTTCAGAATGAATTTAGCAGTGTAAGTAACGACTTAACAGTGTCAATGTTGAGTTGATGCTTAGAAAGACTGGGAATTTAGCAGCTATCAGCGAAAGTCAAATTTGATTAACATCAGTTGGTTAATGCGACCATTGGATGATTGTACGAGACATGGTAATATTTAAAGACTCTTTCTCCTCCATGAAACTGTGGTTTTTCCCAATAAAGTCCATTTGATAATTTATGTGTATTGGAAAGCTTTAGGGTAATACAACTTCGATTATTGTCTCACATTGTCAACGGAGTTTATTGTAGTCGTTACTCAAACAAAAATGTACAATGGTTTACCTAAGTTCGATAATGGGTTTAATTGGGGTTGTTTTGTTGTTATTTTTTGTAAATTTTTGATAGAAATCATGTCAAGAGAAGTCTATATAGCTAATTATATAGTTTTACCGAAGAATTTCATCCAGAACTCATGAGAGCATTTAAAACGTCAGCTAGAACAGAAAGCATCTGTATTTAATGTCAGATTGGCAATGTACGTGGACGTTGGAATTTATTTTTTTAAAACAGGAAAGTCATACACTTATGGGACTCGCAAGTTATCCCCTACTAGTACCTCATCAACTTTCCTTGAATCAAATTATTATTCAAGACATTGTAATCTCCAATCTACGAGTTCATTGAACCATTAAAATAGTCTGTCATCATGTACACGATCTTCTTTATTCAGTGGCGTATTCATTGAAGGGGTGGGGGCGAAGGGCAATATGCCCCTTCAAAATCCAATCTAGTATACCTTGAGTGAAACAAACATTGCTCCACTAGTGTTGTTGTGCTCATAGTAAGATGTGATATGACTTTTCTTGTCATTTTTTGTCCCCAGAATTTGTCCCCCTCCCTTCTACAGAATCCTAGATCCATCCCTGCCTTCGTGTAATTGAATCAATAGTAATTACCAACGCGTACATGAGGATGACGATAAGACTACTACATAGACAGTAGTGGAATATTAGATACAGGTCCACCAATACATTCATTGAGCAAACGTGGGCAACTTACTAATACATGACGAATCATTAACGATGGAATCCGGAATGAATTTTTAAACAGATGGTTCTCGTTATTAATGGGGGCTTCAGTGCTTCATATCGTAGGGTCCATGACCCCTCTATGTTATCGTACATATTTTGGTAGCCAAGTCGTCGCCATTGCTTCTTGTGGTTTTACATCGTGTTACGACTTTATCACGTGATCAAGTTACTACATTATCAGGTGGTTATGTTGCTACATCAACACGTGACCAATGTCTCTATCGACATGTTTCGGTTTTTATTTCAACTGCAATTGAATCAACCATGTTAGGTGACATGGTCTACAGTATGCCGGATGTGTGCTTTGAATGCATTATCATGAAGCATCAACCTTTCACTTTCGTTAGCCTATATTACGCTTCCCCATGCCATTATAGAGATGAAATGTTCCTTTCCATTTCCTCACCATCCTTGGGCACCCGAGGTCGTTGCCACACAATGCCGTCAGAAATAGAAATATTTTTACAATGCAAATGCAATGTACGTGGAATACTAGATAATATTTGCGGTGCCTGCTCGTGAATGCACAGAAAGGGTCAAATCAGAGGTTGACTTGATCTGACCTTTCTGTTGCTTTTGAACAATATAGAAGATGCTCATGCGATTGAAAAGAATACAGACAAGGACTCACCGCCATTTATATGATAAATGAAGGCACTCGTTGTTGTCATTTCGATCAACGACTGACGCCGTCTTTAACATTTTACATCTCTTTGCAATTCAATAACTTTACCGGCATGTATTCTTAGCTAATGCTACACGGACATGCATATCTGTTGCAACCTTTAAGACTTTTTACGTTTACCTACACCAAAAACGTTTTGTATAGACTTTCTTTATTAATAACAAACTTATTTACACTAATTGATTTCCATGGGATTTATACTAGGGTATTGACATTTTCTATGTCTTGATTTCTCGTAGGTCTTTGTGATCGTGTCCTTAATAAAAAAAAAAAGCGGAAATCCTATCATTATCAAATAATAATTTGCTTATTCATATCATATTTGATACATTTTTGTTCAGTCATTTACAGAACTAAAAAATTATTTTGAAAGAATTAGAAAGGCTTACACCAAGCGCTTGAAACCTGGATGAACTAATTTAAACCAGGTTTACCTATATACCGCACACTTACTCGGTCATATTCTACCTAATATACACGTGTGTACTTGTATATCCCACTCCTGCCGCCGTTTGAACAGGGGGGTGGGGGGGACCAGACTTGACGGAATTGATAGAAAATGATAATGCATCATACAATTATTTTGTCGGACAGATTATCAAGTATTGATAAATTCCTTTTCCAATATGTTGTGGTTTATTTATTGACCCATACATCTCTAGAAGTATATTCCCAGATGACCATTCCACGTGGGACTTTGGGGCAAATTACATTAATATCACGAACGTGAATGGGACGACACGTCAAGTCTAATTTGGACGCTGTTTGAAATGATATTGAATTCTAGTGGAAAGAGGACTGCGAATGTTCTATATCGATGCAATGTTGTTCATAGCTGCTTTAAATGGTTCTTACAATAATTATGAGAGTTATGTTCATGCTGTTGTTGTTGATGTTTGTTGGTTATAGTGGCCACCAGTCATTTTGACGGTTGTTGTCTCAGATGATTGCCCATGTGCACGAATTATTCTGAATACAATATACATTAACAGAACATAGAATATGATCCAGAGAATCACATAGCATGAGTTGTGAGGGAGACGGAGAAGGTATCTCGATTGCTTACCAAACATCCATTCCTCCAATATAACCCTGAATTTGCTCACATCATGCCGAAACAAACCTGTCAGAAGGAGGATGTTTCCTGAACTAGGTCCAAGCGAAGGGGTAGGCTCCCAGCTATTGGTGTATGACTTGGTTGGGAACGTCAGAACCTCTTGAAGCTACGAAGGAGGTTGCTAGGATCGCTAAACAACCGCAGGCTTGCGGACGGAGAAGAGGACGACGTAATTGTATCGCTTGTACCTCACAGTGCCCCCGCCACCTTCTCGATCGTCGCTTCCTTCCTCGTGGTTTACCTTACTGTCTTTTATTCTGTCCTCATCTTTCTCTGTTTCTCCATATCTCTATCTGTTTAGCTCTGCCCCCGAACTCTCTTTATTTTTCTCTTGCATTTGTTTTTGTTTTCCGAATATCTCTTCCCCGTTTAACTCTCTCTCTCTCCAAGTTTATGCTGTCTCTTTCATCTGTTCATTCTCAACACTCGTGGCCTTTTCTCTTTCGTATATAATTATGTATATATATATATATATATATATCCCCTCGCTCTCCTCCTGTTTCTAAAGTAATCTTATCTCTCATATTCTTCGTAAAATTTTTGACAGTTCATCAGCTTATTTTTCTCATGAAAATTTTTAGTTGATTTTTGTCACTCTTACCTTTTCTGTCTACATTTCTCTCTCTCCCGCTATTCATAATATCTCTTTCACTTCCATGTATCTATTCGGTTACTCTGGCTGGAGTCTATCAACCTTTTTCCTCCTCTCGCTTTCTCTCTCCGGCCTGATCTGTTGTTTTTATCATTTCGTTCATTCTCGATATATGTGTATTTTATCGACTGTCTCTAGTATTTAACATCCAGCATCTTCATTCACTCTCTTCCTGCAACACGGTATCATTCTTCTGCATCTTGCTTCCTTTCTCATCTCTTTAGTTTCTCCGTTGTCTTTCAAATACCTCCGCTCATAAGATAATGTGTAGTCGCAACCTTGAGTCTTTCCAAGTCTTTCACTACCTTATCTATCTCTATATCTACATTTGTCATGTCTATTGCATTCTCCTCACCCCCTCTCTATCTCTCTTTCTCTTTCTCTTTACCTCCCTCCCTCTCCCTTCCTCTCTCTGTCTCTTTCTTGTTTCATCATTAAACTTCGTGTCTTATTTCCAATTTACATCTTAAAACTCAGTAAAATTATCCGACAACAAGTTTGACATTATCATGCATGTCGTTTCATTTTGTACACCTTACAAACTCCTTCATGGACTCACATGACAAATGACCTAGACAACAGATACAATCATTAAGTCGTTTCTACGTTAATATGCGAAACTTAAAAAACCCAAATCACAAAAGGAAGATATTTTCACCCGTTTCAACAGTCTATCACGCTAGGTTTACAATTTAGAAACTTCCGATGATGATTGTAAGCACTGTAGAAGCCAGAAAGGAGACTCCTTGTATACCGAGGAAGCTATAGAGAACGAACCGGATGTACATTCATATTTCGAACCCTCTAAAAGCCGAATTGAGTATCAAAAGATCATAGACTCCTTGGTAGATTGAATGGTAATCTGAGAAACAGTTATACTAGGAAACCGTAATTATATCCAAATTAAGCAGCGGTGGAAGGACTTCCAATTTTTGGAGAGTCATTAGGGATAACTCCGATTGGCGGGGAAAGTCATTCCCAAGTGAAATCCTCTCTTAAAAGAGTTGTCGAGGTCTGCTGTTGTTTTTAAAGATTTTGACAATCATCAATACTGCATGGAAGAACAGGGGCAATTCTAAACACTTTTTTTTAAGGATTTGAGATGACACATAGCTCTTCTTGACGAATAAGATACCCAAATGCACAAATTGATTAATTCGATAACGACTAAAGTTTCTCTACATTTGCAACCAAGAACCCAACCCGCAAAACCGCTGCTCGCCTTTTCACTCTTTCTTTATCGAAAATATTTCAGGCTTAATTCTAAGGCAGAATTCCTCGCCCGAGAACCGAACAAACTGATAAATATGCATACCGGTTCTCAAGTGTAGCACCGAAGGCTACAGGCTAATATCTGAGGCATATCACGAAGGGATATAATGTCGGCTGAAGTACCTTGCGACTTAACTGAGTGCCCGTGTAATGAGCCCCTCTTGCTTGTGTTAGAGGCGAGAGATAAAGCGCGGGAAATCAAAGACGAAGAAAGAGGGAGAAGGAGATAGAGAAGCGCGCTGATTTGCAGACAGCACTGGTTCAGATTTGCTTACACACGGCGGGAACCATGCACGGCGTTTTTAAAGATCTGCCGCATTCTCGAAAGAGATGATTTTAACCAATAGCTTCCCGATGTCTTTAGCCCGTGGGTTTATAAAGCTTGTGGACATTGTTTACTGCGAGGGAATGCGACTTAACATTATTGCCAATTTGTATCGGCTTGCTTGCCCCCAGGGTATGGGTTAAATTTGGAGGGAAGTTTAGCTGCTTTGCATAATGTCAACGACACTGCACTGATAGGAAAACAGGTCTTAAAAAATCTGGCTCCTAAAGCAGGAATGAGGCTTGGCTTTTAGGAAACACATGAGGACACTCTTCGTATCCATGCATTCATTAAAATCGAAAATTGAGGGCAATATAGGCCCTATCATTTTTCATGTAACCACACTCTGTCCATTAAATTAGCATTGTGGTCACACGTTTTTAGATTACGATAAATTCAAATATATAATGCAACAACGGTGTTGTGTATAATCTAATCTGAAAAATTTGTGCTATGAATGCGTTTATTCGTAGATCTAACATTTATAAATTTCAATTACTGCATAAAATCTGTTAAATAGGCAACGTCAATTGTCATTGCTTGATTATGTTGTCTTTTTAAAATTATTTTCATACAGAAGTTCAACCCAGATCACAAAGCCTTTATTGCGCGTATCTTTATATTGTTTCCAATTTAGCGCATTATACTGACTTTTCGGAAAGGCTAGCTTCATATCTACTTCTGATAAAGGTTCAACCATGATTTTTCATATGAAACAATATCTTTTCGTTTTGCATTATGGTTTTTTTTATCTTATTCTCCTTGAGTGTCACAAGATGTACATGGCCATGTGCTACATACTTCTCAGTGCCAGATTGGGGTATTGGGGCGGCAGACCAAAATCTGGCCCATCTACACAAAAATTACCCTAGATCTGGCCCCGGACACACCGGGTAATGGCTCGAGAAAATAAGATCAATATTTTGTTAAACTGTTTTCATTTTTTGAGGTTGAAGTCATTGTATCGCTTTTATACTGAAGTTCACTTTTATGGAACCCTATATCTTTCCTCTGTTAGTGTATGTTGAAATATTTTGTCCAAGTTTTTTATTTACAACGACCACTTTTTAACAATAACTACCCATGATTGAAATGGAGACATAAGAATTTTATTCATGCCCAAAAAAGAAAGTCATAAAAACATCCACATGAGACGGAAGAAGTCCTAAACACGGAATTGAATTCTATTAATTGACTTATACCTCCTCCAAACATTTATTTATAGACATATATCATTATTCGCGCAAACGGTTAATTAATGATTACCCACGCTAAACCTCAATAACACCCTTTTAATATAAGGGATAATCATTGAATGTTACACTTTATAGTGGAAATCGACTTAGGCAAACAGCAAAGAGTTGACTGTTTACTGTTTATTACGATGAGGCGCTTAATATAAGAAAGTGCAAACGTAATGAGTTTGTAACATTAGTTAATGATAGTTGATAATTAGTCTTTCTCCTCACTACCTCACAGACCTCAGTCACAATTTATTTTCTAACGTGATTGTCGGGGTTTCCGTGATGAATTTTCAATTTGATGCTAGTTGTGGGCTAGTCGATAAAGTATTAATATTTCTCGCAGTTCAACAGTGAGACCGCTACTACCCGATACTCCAGGGAAGAGAGAAAGCAAGCCATGGATATTGAGAAAGAAAAAAAAAATGGTCATTTTTATGAAGGCCAACGCCAAACCCAATAATAATAATTTGCGTCGGCATTGTAATACGAGGGTCGATACCAAGGTCACTTAAGAAAGCGCCAATACAAATTTCCATACTAATGCGTATTTTCGTGCAATGATAATGGTCAGATTACGATGTGCGTCGCCTTTGCTAGTCCAGTGCTGTCACTTCTGTTTTTTTCTGTTTATTCCGACTCTTTCTAAATCTTTTCACTTTTTTGGAGAAAAGTATTTTTTTTATATATTATATACCTTGTTTTGAACAAACATGTATTTTTCTAACTTTTTCTGCTTCTTCCTTTCCCCCTTCATCCTCCTCCATCCAATTCCCCTAACATGTCTAAATTCTACATCTTCGAATACCTCTTTTAACCCATTCCCTTCGAGATTTTGATATTCCCATATCAGAGCACCTGGTGCCCGTAGACAAATATATACTTCAAGTATTATCATTTCCTCAGAACTACATGCACATGTAGGTTGTTTGCCTTCCTCTGAAATTTGTTTGCGACGTATTCTTTTCTCCCTTTTCTTCTTCCTCTTCTTCTTTTTGATTATTATTCTTCCTCTCTTTTTTCTTCTTTTTCTTCACTGTGTCCTATTGCTCTGTTTGATGTTCAAACAAGCTTTTTCTACCCTAATTTTAATTTTTGCCTGATATGCGGAAATAACAATAGACGCAAATTAGACAAGAAAACGTAACACGAATAGATATTTCTCTTTCATCTTTCATTGATATGTTTTTCATAGATGCGAGGATAACGAGTACACTAAAAATAGACAAGAACTTCGAACACTTCTGTGTTGAAGACTTCACATATAAGGCATATTTGAGTTTGTCCTTTTACCTGACTACGCAGCAAAATCTTAATCAAGAGCAACATCTTGAGCACTAACTTCATCACAGCCCTTAGACTGTGTTTTCTTTCTTCACCTCTTGGCATTGTGCGACATCAGTCTTGACACTCGTCCAGACATTTGCGCTTGATTGGCAGAAAGCGACTGCTAACAAATCTTTGATTGAATTGCCCGCCCTCCTCCTCATGTGCTCCTCTTCGTGTCTTCGTGTACATAATCAGTCCAGCCCGTCCACAATGATTTCCCATCTTGCTTTTCTAGTAGTAAACATATTCAGTCATTGCTGCTTTATTCTGTGCTCCCGTGTGCCAATACCACGAGGGGAATCCTTTAAATTTTTAAAGTGTACCGATATTCACAACAGGAAATGATTTGATTTTCCGACGGCTTATTGCGTTAAATTGGGATTATTTCCCATCATAATTATCACCAGAAGTCGAGTAGGTCCTATTTTCATTAGATGTTCAATTCAACATATGGACTAATAATGTGACACTATACTGTGATCCACCTCTCGATGTTCAACCCTTAATAGCGTATTGATTTTGATATTGCTTGGTGGAACGTGATAATGTCGTCATGACATTTTTTAAAAACAAAAATCGGAATCTGTAGCATAAAATTATTTATGTCAAAAGAATCAAAGAGTTTCAAAATCTTTCTATTACGTAGACGTAATTTTAATTTTAAATTTATTTTCACACAACTTTAGATGTCAGCAAATTTATTTAAAATGTTTTCTTCTTTGTCACTTTCAAAAGATTACTACGCAATTATAAACTGGGAATATACCAAACTTTTCCAAATCTCTGATATCAAATCTGTATAACAAATAATATATATATATATATATGTTGGTTCCCCGCTCTCTCTGTCTCTCTCTCTCTCTCCAGTATCACCCTGTCCAACAAACGGAAAGTTTGAAATACCAATGTTGTTTAATATCATCCCCTCAAAAATGTGTTTTTGTAACTTTGCTTTAATTATGAACATCGAGATTGGCTCGACAACATGTTAAAATTTGCCTGATATCCTCCTCTCTTCTCACTTTTGTTTGTTTTCCTTCTTTTGTATCTCCCACCCATTAGCACGAATAGGCAATTTTAGTTTTACCCCCTGATCCAAAACACGACATTCCAAACACAGGCAAGGAGCACACGCACTTCTTGCGACATCGTCCTCAAAATATACATGACTGTATCTACCTTTAAGATTCTCGTGATCGAGACTTGACAAGATGCAATCATTTCCCTGTTTTCTTTCTCTCCATCAATATCCATTCTATCGGTCTCGTTTCGTCTTCGTCTCGTTTCGTCTCTTCCCGACACGAGCCGTGATCGCGACACATTCCCCATTCTATCCCAATCAAACTCTCATTCCTTCACCCATTTGCGTCTGATTGGCATTAAATAGCACGAGAGACAACATCCTCCCCACCGTTCAACCACCGAAGGGACACTGAGGCAGGCTTAACATGACAGCATCCCACGCTTTTATCCCGTTGCCATGGCATTTGAAGAGCTGAATGGGGGTCGTGTTCGACCCTATTTTATTTCGGTCATTTTCAAAGAGATTCTCTAGATTTTAGATCAAGACCAAGGCGGCAAAAGAGGAAATGGGTAATCAATTTAGACTTTCCAGGTTTCATCACTGTTAATTGGTCATCAATATCGTCACTTTCTTGCACTTAAACTAAAACGGCCAGTAATTCTGTTGGTATTATCAAAACTATTATATCAGAGTTGAAGAATAGGGCCGCTCCCTCGCCTGCACCCAACTCTAACTTTAAATAGCAAACGAATACAAACGATAAATGTCTAGAAACAGGACTTTTATGAACTTAACCAAGCGGGGTTAGTATTATTTCTACCAATGTAAGGTTTTCTCAACATAGATCGAATGACAATGTTCTTCGTTTGCTGAATTGATGTAAAAAGCTAATAAGAGAAAAATAAATGAGAGAGATGGAGGGGTGAAGAGAGACAGACATACATGAAAATGAGAACGAAAGAGAGAGAGAGAGAGAGAGGGGGGGGGTAGAAAGAAGATAAATAGAGAGAGATGGAGAGATTGACAGTCAGACAGACAATACAATGAGAATGAAAATAGTTATACATTTCATATTTAATTGAGATTTTTGCTTACAAATTAATAGACTAAAAAAAGATAAATATCATAAATCTAACGATATGAATTCCTATTTCTATTATGCTTTCATCTTATGCAATCTGGACACTTTGTACCTATTGGCATCATCATTATTATTGCATTATAACTGGCAGTTTCGGACACGCAATGAAACGACAGTGATGTATGTGGTTTTCAGGGGGGGGGGAAGAAGAGGGAATTATGTCGTCGATGATCCCCTCTCCTCCCCCACGTTTATGCCAGCCATGTGGACTGCTGAGAGATGGTTACACTCACACCAAATAGATTAATATCCAGAAGCGTGTGTTTACGGTAAATTACTGGGGTCCTGCACCATGCATAATTAATCGCCGCGGTCACGGTGCGTTGCCCGTCGCTGGATCACTGAAAGATACACAGTGGTTTGACGGATAATGTATTAGGAAACCTTATGTAGGAGTAGTACTATTAGTAATAGCTAGCGCCTCTGGCGTATCCGAATCCAAATACCGTAGGCAATGGTGCAAAATTTTTGCAGACAATGAACTACTCTTGAAAAAAATTGAACCTAAGATAATAATAATGCGCGAACATGGCAATGATGTATTACTTAATTAAAATGATGATTTCTATTAAATCTACAGATTGAAGGGTATTAAAATTTAGAGTTTATTTTTCGAAAGTAATAGCCTTTACTTAACACTTACATGACCCCCTCCAATTGTGGTTCTTTTTTTG
>BEXV01000779.1:95555-107678 GCA_003118195.1 Hemicentrotus pulcherrimus | reverse complement strand
GAGGTCACGTATTTATGCGTAAATTAAGATTGCGCCCATGCAAATGATGATATATGCGCGCACAACGCAGCGCGCACGCAGTGATATCATCATAATTTGCATGGGCGCAAACTTATTTACTCATAAATACATGACCTCTAGGTCATTGGCTTTGTTTGGGTGCCATTTAAAATGGCGCACACAACTGTAAAGTGGTGTATTGCAGGAATTTCCTCCAGGGAGTAGTTACCAGGCGCACGGGTTTACGGGATGGTAGTTATAGGTACATGGCTCTCGTATATAGAATAAAGCTTAAATAACCTAAACTCATTGATGATATTCAAAATCACGCGGTCAGGATTCACTCTTGACGCCAACTAGACTAGATGTTAACTTATCGCCATTTCTCCGGTGAAACTTACGGCTCCGTACTACGTTTCGTCAGGGAAACAGGGTTAGGGCTACAATTTGGCTTTTGGTGAGCTTGATTGTTAGGTTTAGGACTAGGGTTAGTTATAATGTACAGTAGGACCCGGTTTTTAGTTAGCAACTGGGTTAGTGTTTTAAACGAAACAAATCGCGGAGCAATCGCCACCGGAGCATGTGTGGTAGAACCTACTCATCACCACGTGGTCAACAGACACATGTGACGTCATCTAGAGTAGATGTCAACGTATCACAATGCGACCAATCGCTCTGACCTTTTTCACGGCTTTGTACTTCTAGATGGTGAGTTGTTCTCACACCTTGCTTTACGTCAATCGTTTCTTATCCCGAACAATGCTCTAATTAGTTTATCCAATGCTGAGTAAACGTGAAAAGCTTGGCACTTGAGACGTCAGGGTAAGGTGTCGTAAAAGAGGAAATAGGAAATGGAAAATTAAAGACAATTTGTAGGTCAGCATAATTCTGGATGTTTGTTTTTGTGTAAGTGTGTTCGTTTGTGTGTGTCTATGCTGATAATGGGAATGGTATTGGAATTTGAGTATAGTCTAATGTAGCTTGTTTCCTCCATATAATCATTTGCTTTGTCTGTCTTTTCTCTTTTATTTTTAGAATAACTTAATCTCTATTAAAAAATGCATATAAAGCGTACAGTCTAAACGAATACTCGTCTCACATGCCTCATGGAAATATATTGAGGGAAAATCATTCGCTAATCGTGTCCGTAGTTATCACAAAGAATGAAATGTGAATGAAAGTTCAAATTCAGGTCTTTATTAGTCAAAAGCTAATATTGCACTCTGATGTGAATGTGATGTGTGACCAAGGATTACACAGCATGCATTATCCTATGCCCAGACGACTTGATTTTCAAATTTACGTCAGAACAATTAGTGATTTCTACATCATCTGATGCAGGTTATTAAACAGTGTTTTTTGGTGTTGTTGCTGTTTGAATTTTTGATTCAATGGCTGCTTGACTTTATAAAAACCTAGTATAATAGCACTTTCAGGTTTAGGCATTAATCAAGTTTATTTAGTTTTTCAATTGATGTAGGTAAATGCTTATTTTACCCATTCTTTACTTTTATTCTCTATTTTTAAGTTACATTTTCTCTCAGAAAAATGCGAGAAGTATTATTATTGACGAAATAGTACATAAATAGTGTTATAATAAAGTTCTGTTCGTAGACTTCTGATTTAGAACGAACCCCCTCGAACCAAATTGAATTTTGCGTTTGACACTCCTGCCGTCTATTAAAAAGAATATACACAGCAAAAAAGGGTGACGAAAAAGAAGTATTCGGCTTAACAAACATAACAATTTATCTATAGAAAGTATCAAAAAACAGGAGATTTTGTTTGCAGACTAGCGATGTAGTATCGGTAAGATAGGTACATATTTGGTCAAATGTTTACTCGGAATATCTTTTCCCTAAGAGGTATATTTCTTGAGGGATAATAAACATGATACGAGGTTGTTATCCATGAACGTATCCCTGTTCATCTCTTAATATTGTCCAAGTATTGGACGAATTTGGATGGATTGGCACGAGCTGCGTGAGATTTGAGCAAATATTACCGAGCACTTGATAAAGCATGGGCAGATAATTGCGGAACCGCCTCAATGACAATCTCAATACTAGTAAAACTTGGTGAGCAGCCCATATTTGACGAACAGTCTAAAAATTCAGCTTTTATCTTTCTTTCATCTTTTTTTAAAATGAAATTTTGATTGTTGTTTGTTTGTTTTCTTTATATTTTTCGAGAGAAAAAAAATCTTTAATGTCATTGCTAAGGATATTTTTTGCAAGAAGTAGAGGAAAATAAACAGTTGATAAAGAGATAGAGAAATAGAGGGATGGACAGAGATAGAAAGAGAGACAGAGAGAAGGGGAGAAAGAGAGAGCGGAGAGGGGGGAAGGAGGAAGAGAGGGGCTGAAGTAAATGTATAACATGAAGGATAGTTATGAGAATGGAGCCATAGAATGAATTAATATAAGAGATATAAAATATATAAAGGAAATCTCAAACATGTCAGAGACACAAACAAGTTCATTTAAAACAGCAATGTGTGCGTGACCATCATGAACCAAGCGTTTTAATTTATTTTTGCAAATTTTAATGTTGATATTTTTGTATCTCACGCTCAAACTGCAGTCTCCTTCGCTAGACTAGGCTCTGAGCTATCATAGCTTATCTATATTTGCAGGCGGCACCAAGAAACGTCTTCCTGCTATGTTATAAAACAAAAATGGAGGAAAATGGTCTTATTTGCTCATCACACTAAAATGTGTGTTCACTGGGACTAGCTCATCTTCAAGGGGCTTTCCTCGGCTTAGCAAAGAGAATTTGATGTCTTCTATCACTTTTTGAATTCACATGTCAGCTCCGGAATTTTCTCGCCGGTTGCTGGTTTGTGTTGGCATACTGGCAGCCAACCGAGAAATAGGCTCGCCTCGCGATCGGACAGACAGTCAGTCAGCGCCCCCGCCTCACATGCGTTTCTTACTGTATATCATTTCGTAGCTTGATAAATATTCAGGAAAAAAATCAATATCTTACCTTTAGCTTCGAAGGTTTTGTACATCAACTTGAGGTAATAGGTAAAACTTTTGTAACTAGAGTGGCAGGATTGTTAACTTTTTGATAAAAAGAATGTATAGGTAGTATTTCTCGCCCCCTAAGATTCTTTAAGGAAGCGATTTTAGTATCAATACTTGTTTAACATCGGGATATATTTCGAATTTGTTGATTATAAGGGGGAAAAATACCCAGTTATTATTTAGCACCAAGAAGGCATTTTTCATGATCATTAATTTCATTGGAGCACTGTTCCCTAAACGGTGCTTTGCTTTCGAAAGTAAACGTGTTCCTTCGTCATTAAAACTAAAATACAATCAGATTTTTTTATTTTTTTTATTTTTTTAGTGTGTGTGTAAAGGTTTGGAATAGTTTCGCGCGGTGGAAAACTAATTTTGATTCGTACATGTAAGGTCATGTATTAGCGTTTTGATTGGTCTTTGGGGACTTTAAATGGAAGTTTCCTTACATTTTTGTTTCATACCGTTACAAAAAATAACACAATTGTTGGTGTCATCGCTATAACATCAAGTCAGTGAAAGAACAACATGGAATTTGTTAGTATAAACAGCGGTTCAGAACATGCGTGGGAGACGTTAACGATTTATGTAAACGCTTTCGAAACACGATGCCATCAAATGGATGTGTGTTGTGGTAAACTACACCTTCTTTGTCATTATAACCCGATACAATGCCAGATTCAGCCATTTCAGTGCTTGGAAATTAAAGAGAATGTTATGTTCCAATAAAAGGGGAAAATCATTTGAGAATTGTCACATTCTTTTAATGTCAGTTTGTAAGGAAATGATAGTTGAAAGGCCCCCTAAAAATGATTGCTCTCCAAACGCATCATTATTATAGATAGGCCTACAGCAAGAAATGTCTAAAAAGTTTGGATCAAGCGTTCATGCCACATGCATGTTTGTGTATATATATACATATGTATGGGTGTGTGTGTGTGTAGTCCCATATACCCATTTTTGTTAACAGTACGTTTGGTTTTCAGCACGATAAGCCTAAGCCAATTTCACGCCGTTCTAATGAATCCTAAACTTCATATTATACACGATTCCTTCTCTGCTTAACACACAATTTCTTTTAAAATGTAACTGCGTAACCAGTTCTATTTTTTACCCCTGAACCCCCAGCGGCCAGAAAAGCATTACGATGGAAACGACAGAATCTAGCCGGATATCGATACTTATTGTAATCATGAAAAATTTACGGCAATCGAGGAAGATGTTTTCCCGCCTTTTCCTCCGATGTGCACGAATGTGATCCATGTTTGTTGATGCTTCGTTCAGACTGCTCATGTTTCAATGAGGCTACGCCTCTTTTCTAGAAGTCTCTTCTCGATAACAATATTCATGTGAATGAGGACGCTGACATCGCTGCTTGTCCAGTGAGAACGGTTATTTGGATAAAAGATTAAAGATTAAAGAATAAAGATGAACTTCAAGACATATAATGACATATTGTCCAGGTGGCCTACCCCACAATACATGAAACATATAATTCTTTGCGTATGATTCTTTATCATTGAACTCTTATCTTGTAATCCCTCTGTTGTCGAGCGTCCTCTAACCTATATATACCTTATATATTATATAACTTTGTCATGTAATGAAAACCTGTTGTTGACAATTTTATTTTGAGATTATATTAAATTTAAACTACGTGGAGTCGCTCATATCTTCTGGCATATTCTGCACACAAATTCTGCACTATATTTCATTCGCATGCGCTATAGTATTGGAACCGTAGATACAATACAAATTATAGGTCATGATTTGAATACGTCTTACATTATGCAGATGTCATTCTAAAAATAGATCTTCTATTACTGTCGCAGCGTAGAAAGTCATGTTTTTAAAAATTGTCAGCATGTTACAAACCGAGTCGTGGAATTCGAGCAGCACGATGATCATTTTTGTCAAGTTATAATCTGCTCAACGTCATGGTTAATTTGTAAATGATTGACTTGCAAAATTCACTATAACGTGATATTTTGGTATAATGATAATAATATTTATAGACTTTATGGCAAAACAAAAGCATCAACAATACAATTATTAATAATGATGGTAATGTTACTAATAAATATTATCACAATAAAGTAATTGTAATTTGTGTGGTAATGATAGTAACACCACTAAATAATAATAATAATAATACAAATAATAAAAACAATAATACATGTACATCTTTCTTTTAAACCATAAGCACTATATTCACTCAAAAATCTACAGCCCTGCACATAACAAAATACGGAAGGAATCATGATAATGCAAATTTGCATGCGTTTGTATTTATTAAAAAAAAGTAATCTTGAAAAAGCGCGATCTGTCTGACACAGCATTTCATTTTGAGATGCTTTTGAAAGCTTGGAGAAAATGATTTCCAACCAGGCATATCCTTCAGATGGGAAGCAGATAATATTCACAGCCTTTACATCGCAGTTAAGCACTTTTAAACAAAAAATCGATTTCATTCGTACATCACATTCTGACATGAATCACAGACCTGAAAGCGAAAGGTCACTTATGTTTTCCACTCAATCCTGCATTCTTGACGATTCAAAGCGACATATTTCAATTTGCTAGCATTTCCTTTCACACGGAACGGAGAGAAGGATGCGTTGATACACTCGAGTAGGGACAAAAGTGAGGAGAGAAAAAAGAGTAATTTGATGGAAAGCACGGGAAATGCATCCATATAATGTGGAAGTATTTTTCCTGAATTATGCAGTTTATGGTTAGTTTCCTGTCATCGTTTAAATGATATACTAAAGAGCGGCAAATTCAGATTATTTTCTTGTCAAATATGTATGAAGCCTAAAATGGGGGAATCAATCGAAGTGCATTCTTACCATGTGGAAATTTGATGTTACGCTGTACGAAAGGATGGGTAAGAATTGACAAACATGGTTGTAATTATACACTCTCGAATGAATAGTTTGCCCTGTTTGTAGTGAATAAATAATGGTCGTGATTTTGGGCAGGACATTATCCATGGTGTTGCTTACAGATTCGCAAAAGTTTTTAGGAGAAAAAATATCCTTCCGATTGGCATTTTCTTTTTACCCAACATTTTTGTCAGTGTTTGAAGGAACCACTNAGCTTGTTCGTTTCGTGTTTAAAGTGATTAACATACGAACACGTTTGTTCACTACATTGTTTCGTTGCCCTCTTTTATTTTTTAGTTAGATCAGTCGATGACTTAAGTGCTTTTCTAAGTACAATAGTATCAGGGTATGTAATCGCAGCCTACAAATTAAAAAGAAATACCTCTGTGCGTTCCAATTAGATATTTTCGCAAGGAGAGTTCATTTGTCTTTAAATATAAAATAGATAGATTTATGTCCCTGCGAAAAAAAGTGGACTCTTTTTTGTTCTTGTACATGTCTGCAAAAGTAGGAGTCGTGATATGATCATTAGCTTAGCCAGACCTGTCGAACAGGGGTGGCACAGACGCGTTTTTTTTTTGTTTGTTTGTTTGTTTTTGTTTGTTTGTTTTTTGGGGGAGGGGAGACGATGACGCACAAAAATATAGAGTCAGATACTTACACTTTTAGGGCTATGGGTATGGGGTTAAGGGCTTGAAATTAAGTTATGTGGCTGACCATTTGTTTTATAGGGGTGCCTATTTCTGCCTCCGGCTACGCCTATGGTTGTAATATAACAGTGCAATCTGTTTTAGTTTAAGGAGTTTCAGTAAAAGGAGTAGTAATATGAAAAACGAGCATATACTACTACTACTACTACTACTACTACTACTCCTACTACTTATACTACTACTGCTACTACTTCTACTACTACTACTACTACTACTACTACTACTATATGCTCGTTTTTCATATTACTACTCCTTTTACTGAAACTCCTTAAACTAAAACAGATTGCACTGTTATATTACAACCATAGGCGTAGCCGGAGGCAGAAATAGGCACCCCTATAAAACAAATGGTCAGCCACATAACTTAATTTCAAGCCCTTAACCCCATACCCATAGCCCTAAAAGTGTAAGTATCTGACTCTATCTTTTTGTGCGTCATCGTCTCCCCCCCCCCAAAAAAAAACAAACAAACAAACAAACAAACAAACAAACAAAAAACAAACAAAAATAACGCGTCTGTGCCACCCCTGTTCGACAGGTCTGGCTAAGCTAACGATCATATCACGACTACTACTTTTGCAAACATGTACAAGAACAAAAAAGAGTCCAATTTTTTCGCCGGGACATAAATCTATCTATTTTATATTTAAAGACAAATGAACTCTCCTTGCGAAAATATCTAATTGGAACGCACAGAGGTATTTCTTTTTAATTTGTAGGCTGCGTTTAGATACCCTGATACTATTGTACTTAGAAAAGCACTTAAGTCATCGACTGATCTAACTAAAAAATAAAAGAGGGCAACGAAACAATGTAGTGAACAAACGTGTTCGTATGTTAATCACTTTAAACACGAAACGAACAAGCTGCAGGAAAAGACGGATTGAATAAAATGAGGTCGCAGAGCTACATTCAAAAGCTCTCTTGTCGAAAGTGTCCTTGCATTGTAGAATGTAATAATAAAGAATGTACCTTAGCCACAAATTGGGTTACTGTGTTTCCATTATATGTTTTACATTATAGTCTGCTTTTATACAGGCTTATTCTGCGAATAAGCTATTTGCTAATACATTCTTTGGTCACGTTGAGAACACACGGGCACGAATGGAATAGATCTACGGTAGATGTGAACTAGTATCTTAAAATCGTATCATTTCAGAGTAAAGATTAGCAATGTGCTGTAAAATGACTGTGTGTCTTTTGAAACACGATCGAAACTATTTGCAAAAATAATCAATCCAAGGGCAATTTTAAGACCCCTTGCATGTCCCATAGAAATCATGTTCAGATTACGTCATACTTCATTTTCATGTTCTCATATGTTAGAAGGCGACGCACAAGGCTACTAACATTGCCTTCGAACGTAGTTTATATCGTCTTCTTGTTCGATTTAAAGAAAAAAGGTTTGCGATGTTCTTAAATGTACCGAGTATAAAACATTTTAGGATGGAGAAAGAGATTATATTTAGGATATGGGATATCAGCTGCTTAATGTTAAGTGCCGAAGAGATGAAAACAAATAGCCCTCTATCCGGTTCCTTGCGTAACTTAACTTTGAAACTGAAACTACCTACAGATTTCCCTTTTCTCAAGTAGAGCCTTACTGTTTAATATTTGTGTACACTTCAAGACAGCCTGACCCCACCTAGATATAATGTTTTAACGGGAATCGTTTCTTCTCATACTTCATTTCTTCTGTTCTAAATCTCGATCTACCAAAACCTTCTAGACAAAGTATAAGTTTCATCTGGTAAGTATTTCATTTTTCATTTCATCTCAGAAACACTTTATACATTGTATCGAACCGTCCCATATAATTTCCCCATCCCCTCTCCCCCTCTCTCCCCTCTCTCCCCTCTCTCTATCTCTCCTTTTCTGTCTCTTCCCATCACCTCACCCCCTCTCCCTTTCTCTCTCTTTTCAACTCATCTATCCGTGTCTCTCTCTGTATCTCTCACTCATCAGTCTCTCTCCCAGTCTCTCTCTCTTCCTCCTCCTCTTCTTCTCTTCTCTTCTCTTCTCTCTTTAAATGGTTTCCTACCTCCTCCTCTCTCTACTCATACTCCCTCTCCTCTCCCTATCTCACCCCGCCTCATCAGTTTCCATCACGACCATCATACTCCAATCGTTGCAAATATGATTGTGACAGAAGTGGGCCCGGGAGCATCCCCTTCAAATTGCTGGGGTCGCTTTCTCATCACGAACTCACAACAATAGAGTGGGTTGTCTATTTGCAGGCGATACCTATCTCTACACGCTATATTTTAAAGGCTGCCCCCTCCTCCTTCCCGACCGCAGAAGGTCTTAAGTCCTTAACTTTGTAATAATGGCAACAGGTATGTATTCGATTCTCTCCTACTCTGCTCCTTCGATTTCAATGAATAATGGAGAAGGTTATCGAAATTGCCTGACGTTTTATTTTTGTTAAGTCTATGCGATTCTGAAACAATGAACTTTCTAGAGCTGTCACAACCAGAATCTCAACAAGATTGTAACATAATAATATGGATAAACATTATTTCTAAAGAAAGTTTAATTACAACAGTGATTAACATAATTATCTTCTCGGGTTAGGTAAATTTGAATTGTATCAACTTAAAATGCATGTTCACATAGGCATACATACGACGCTTTGTTGGTAACATTCCGAAGCAAATACTGAATTGCCAGTCTAATCAATACTTGGCTACAGGTGAATGCTACTGGAATTTCTTGTTAAAGTGCTTTACATTTTTTTATGAAAGGAAATTCATGGCTGCACGATATGAAAGGTTCATCAAAACTCTGATCTTCATCATTGAACCAGAGTGTAGATCTATAGCTTTAATGGTCTTGGAGAATATGTGGATTTTTGAAGGTTTTCTAAGCCTCTTTTCATCTGGTTCTTTCAGTCACAATTGCTCCGAGTTTTATCTCGTCAAATGATATAGGAACATGATTGTAAAGACTCTCCAAAAATCAACCAAAGACAATAGCCTTATGGGTCACATTTTTAAATGTTGCGAACTTGACAGTGACATATTACCAACAAAAATCAGAACATGATTTATGAAGATACTTCAGTGGGGCATTGAAGTTGATTTGTCGGAAGTTGTTGCGATCGTGTTAAAGGATCTCAAGTCAGGTTTAGGGTTAGTCTAATGTTTGGTTTGGTTTAGTCCAGGTTGTCAGCTCCCTTGTCTAGGGATGAATTTAAGGATTCGGTTAGTGCAGTATATCGTCACCGGAGTCTATATCATACACCCGGCCCATTCAGGATGATGATATTAGATCGACATGATAGGGAGTGTTGGAGTCCACTGAGGGTATTTATATTGATCACACGTTTCATGTACCGCGTGTACAGTGACCCTCAAAGTGCATGCTCCGTGACAACTGGCCATTGATCTACAGCGAGCGTTCAGGAGTGGCGTAGTGAGGGGTCAAATATTGAGGGACACTGGTAGGGGTCACCGAACTCATAAAGTGGATAAAGTGGGGGGTGGCCATCGAGTGGAGGGAGGGTGTGAAAAGGGTCTTACCACCTTTTTGTATGTTTTCCTCACCCTCTGCATGCGTCTTTACTCTTTCTTCTTATAGATGTTGTTTCTACTCCTAAATCATTTAGATGGGGGGGGGGGTGTCCTATGAGCCATTTCAGCTACGCCTTTGGCATTTATCTGAGGATATACCTACTTCATGAGGTATATCTTAAAAATATAACATTGCAGTATTAATTCGACGCCACTCCAATTACGATTAGTTCATATATAGATGTATCATTATTATCTGTTTTCATTTATATCTCTTTCCTTTCCTTGTGTTCTTGCAGTTGTCCATACTTCTTTGAAGGTATTTTCTTTCTTCTCGGCGCCATTGATATACCTCGAAAAGTATTCATAAATTCCGAACATAGACTGCCTTGAATACCTCTTTTTAAATTTCGTTCTCGAACCTTTTACTAACTTTGACGAGCAAACGTGATACTTTTCATGCTTTAAGACCACTTTATCGGAAAGAATCAGAAGTTGATCAATGATGTTCACCTTTAACAGGACTCAACCTTCTGTATAAAGGTCCCATTCATTCAGAGTTATTGACCTTTATGTATCATTTCATGTAAATGCAACACAAACCAATAAAGTAGAATACACGACCGTACATTCATTTTTCATTAGCCATTTCCACTTTTATACATAGCCTATGGGGAAAAGTTTAACGCTAGCAACACGTAGAAGGAAATGTACAACCATCGAATGTAATATTCGCCTACAGCAATCCATTTGATTAAATTATCTCAACACTTTTATTCGCATGGACTTTTACGCGCCTTTTTTTTTTAATTCACTCTTTCTTTCGTCAGTTACGTTCTTCATTTAGGTTTATGTGTTACACTGCCTAAAGCTCTGTATATCGGTTCTCCACCAATATCGAGTCGGCTGGCGCCGGGGGCAACAGAGGGCAGAGGTCCCTACTTGTCTGTGTGCCTTTGGCCATGTTGGTATCAATCGGAGATATGAAGGGGGAGGGATGGAGAGAAAAGAGGGGCGATACAAGTGATATAGGGAAAAATTGTATGAACTTTGTACAGAGAGATATAGAAATAGAGAGAGGGGTTGGCGGCTGACGAACGAAGCCATTGGAACAGTCTTTGAGACGGACAGACATATCGAATAATATAAAGACATAGCAAATGAGATGGGTAACGCAAAAAGTAGGTAATAGACAAATAGAAAGATCGGCATTTTGTCTATATCATTGCATTAAAGATTTGAACACTATTTATCAACACCTGTAGATGTGTGCCTTTTTACAGGTGGCTCAATTATTATATCACTTTGAAAACTTTTTGTGCGTGCCGTTAAGTTTTAAAAAGACATTGACTGAAGAAGAAGAAGAAGAAAAAAACAGTGAAAATAGTAAGTACTTCAATGCACACGCATGTAGTGATTTTTGTCACGTGCGATCCAAATGTATAGTTATGTTTCAGTGTAATAAATGTTAAGTAGGCACAACAGTGAATGTTGAGTTGGTAATTCTGATACTAATAATCAAATATTGAAATCGTTGGAATGATCTATATTCAGATAGTTGTGTTTTTCTTGAGTTTGGACAATAATATTATATGACTTTAGTTTTGGCTTATTTGCCCCTACTTCTTCAACTCCCCCTAGATAATGTTTTAACGGGAATCGTTTCTTCTCATACTTCATTTCTTCTGTTCTAAATCGCGATCTACCAAAACCTTCTAGACAAAGTATAAGTTTCATCTGGTAAGTATTTCATTTTTCACTTCATCTCAGAAACACTTTATACATTGTATCGAACCGTCCCATATAATTTCCCCATCCCCTCTCCCCCTCTCTCCCCTCTCTCCCCTCTCTCTATCTCTCCTTTTCTGTCTCTTCCCATCACCTCACCCCTCTCCCTTTCTCTCTTTTTTCAACTCATCTATCCGTGTCTCTCTCTGTATCTCTCACTCATCAGTCTCTCTCCCAGTCTCTCTCTCTTCCTCCTCCTCTT
>BEXV01000779.1:72805-87700 GCA_003118195.1 Hemicentrotus pulcherrimus | reverse complement strand
TGAGAATCTATTTAAATTATTCAGGTGGTTAATAACGTAGGCGGTTCGTTCAAGTGGAGGCTAATATTCTCAAGATATTTCGCCACGTACAGAGTTCATAATATTTGAAATTGATATTGAAGAATATAGGCGCGATTTTAACAATGTCATCGCTATTTGTATTTTGATAATTCTATATTGTCTATTTATTAATGGAACTATGCTTTTCTTTTAGTTTGTTTATCATGGGGTTTAATTTGGATCATTGATCTCCCTTGTGTTTTTTTATTAATTCGTCAGGTTGATTCTTTAGTTCCATTGTTTTTTTTTGTATCTCTAGGCTCTAGTATCACTACCAAAACTGTTTTTATATTCGTCCCAGCTCTGCTTATCTCTCTCACTTCCCCGTTCTTTCTTGTCCCCTCCCTCCCTCTCTCGTTTCTAACCTCATTCTCTCTTTATTTGTCTTTATCTTTCTCATTCTTTCTATTTTGTAATTATCCGCTATCTTACTTGTCTGTCTTGCTAATTTCTTCGTTGACAAAGGATATATGCCTAGCGATAAAATTATCAAAAAACTTAAAAATTAAAAAAAAGCTAAACCTCATGTACATTCACAACTATACCATCATATTGGCATCATTTTGTCATATAAACTCCATCCATACAACTACATGCAAATAATGATAAATTGTTTTTATCAATAATCATGAATATATATTCCATTCAAATCATGTGATATTTTAGTTAATGAATATACAACCTGTTGAAATTCACATCATGAACACAGTGAGTTATTGGCTTAAACCTACTGTATGGAACACTCCCTACTCACACACACAACATGCACAACCGGTAAGTTGATATCTACTGAAGTTGGGCGACAGCTCAGTGGCTGTGAAAGGCCCTAGGGTATAAAACATACCCAATAAACCTCTCTCTTTCTCTCTTCTTCGTCACAACCTGTAGATATCTCCAGTGTCTATAGTATTGAGAAGGATTGCCAATTCAATATGTTTACCGATTTCTAGTAAGATGAGGTTATTAATGATATTGTGGTGTTTCCATATGAGAGTGATTTTCAAACGCAAGTTTTTTGTATGGATGGGAAGGGGTCTCATAGTGCCCCCTCCTCATATCCATCTGTGTGATCTATATTGTATGTTTCCATAGTTGTTTTGTCTCACCCTTCCTTTAAATCCTAAAAGTTTATGGATTTTTTATATCATGGGAATACATCGATTATCATTGGTTATCATTGGTTATCAATTGAAAATGTCACATTGATACATTTGAATTTGTATGTTTGAAAAGATGATATAGAAATCAATGAATAAATAATTATCATTTATTATCGAGTTATCACAGTGGTCTTTTAGGCCTGCCGTCGTCGCAATTATCATCATCATAGTTCACTTCATCCTTTCTGTCTGTTAATTTGTCCTTAAATCTCATTACATCCGAACACATTAATACAAGGGACTATATTTATCCTTTCCTAGTCGCCCCATCATTATATCCCTACTGACGGTATCCTCAAAGAGAGCTTTGACATTCATAAGGTGCATATTCCTGACCGAGGCAATACAAATGATTAGAATTCCAAATTTGGAGGTTTTATAACCATGTCTCGTGGATTTTCGTGTCAGGATTAGGATTAGCTTTTGTCATTTTAATCCCGTTCTTGTGTCGAACATTTGTGATGCTTTACAGATGTTGTTAAATATAAAGGTATTACCAATAATGCATCAGCTATCATTTACAACTCCTCCAGGATTTTAGCATAATTATTACACACCTCTGCTATTACCCATTCCAATTCTCCACCATAATCCATAACAGGATATTACCCTCCCATCATCCCCCCTCCTACATAAGACCCCACTTCAGGTCCCCTATCCTCAATTACCTTACACTCTAAAATCACAATTTTAAATCGCTATTTAAAAGGGCCGAGGAGTGATCACTTTTCAAAATGGTAGATTAACACTTTGAACATGCTAGATCCAACCAGGGACCAACATTAAAAAGGTTGAATCTAGCACGTTAAACTGACATTTTGAAAGAGTGATCACTCCTCCGCCCTTTTAAATGGGGATTTAAGATTTCAGTTGTTAGAGTGCAATACAACCCAAGTCTCCTATCCATCACAATCGTATTCCATCGCTCTACACCCCACCCCCTGCCCACCCCTCATCCTCAATCACCACATTACACCCCTCCAACACTCCTCCTCCTCCTCCTCCTAAAGTAACATCACGTCCCAGTTCTGAGTCAGGCAATTATTGCTCCACGCCGGGCCGGATATTGGCGTTGGCCCCCGCTAGTCACACAGTACATATCCTTAACCCCCCAGGAAGACTGACTTGTAAAACTAAACGGTCTGGGATTTGACTTTGGTCTTCAGTTCAGGTGTTTCCAGGATGAACGTCTCTCATCTTTATTTGTTGTTTTTAAAAAGAGTGCAATCCTCCCCGAAATCCTATATATATTGTACGAAGGAATGTTCCCTCTGAATGTCTATTTGTCTCGGGGATTTAGCATGTTTAGAGAATTAAGTGAGTAGAATTCACAATTTGAAGGCTTGGCTCCAACCACTTGTCAAATATGTCTTCGTTGGTTTCTAATGATATGTGATGAAGTTTCCCTGTTCTTTTCATTTCATTCAATGCATGCTAACATCTTATTCGTCATCTTCCTTAGAGACTTTGGTGGAAAGCGCTTTATAAAAATCGTTTTATTATTATTATTGTTCCTCTACAGGGTAAATCAGAGTTTTCTTTCAGAATGATGAATTTGTTTACACTTAAACATGGCTCCACACGCATTCGAGAAATTAAGTTCATAGAAGGAAAGTAACAGACCTTGAAAGGAAAAGACAGTAAATAAATGAGAAGGATCAAGGACAGATAAAGAAAATTGAATGTCACAAGGAGAAGAAGAAGGAAGAAAAGAAGGACAAAGAGATCTTGATTTCGTCAAAAAACAAAAACAGAAGACAATAACATGTCTCACGACGGTCTGACAGAGACGGCGAGTTGGGGAAGGTCCCGATATACCACTTTACATTTTCTTCAAAGTTCCAACTAATGATATCGCGTGTCTGACTAGACCCTATCTGTGACAAGTTGAGTCAATTTTCTTAGAACACTCAACGAATCTTATCTACAGCTGAATGCTGCGGCACGTCCAACACGCTACACGCATCGCAAACTGCAGACGATAACAGCGGCAAGTCTTGTGGCGGCACGGCGCGCACGTTGAGCCCTGTCAAAGTTACTCGATGATTTCGTCAAAAGGTAAATACTTGTCCAGAACTCGAGATAGTGAGTGCCTCTTCTTTCCTCTAGTTTACTAACATCTTGGGCGTCTATCTGCTGATGAGGAAAGTTGGAGATTATCACGGCCTACTGGACTTTGTCACGAGCTCTTAATGTAGGCACATGAAAAGTGACGTAGTATAGTATCACGATGGACAGCTTTCCCATAGCAAAGATAAGAGTTGAACGGGAAGGTGTTGCTCCCGAGTCCCATTTACCGGTTTCCTTCTTTGTCAGTTTTTATCAAATGGAACTCAATGATAAAACAAAAAAGTGGAATAAAGAAGTGACAATTATTCTTTGCTAAGTCCGAGTTATAATTTGTTAAAGTCTTAGGAAATAAAGAGAAGATGAGTCGGAAGATAGATGAACTTTGCCCTTTGAACTATGACATTAAAAAGGGTCTAGGGTGAAAACACATGGCCCTTATTCAACAAACTCGAATGATTGATATGAAAATATTCAATATCAAAACAAAATTGTTTTAACTTTAATCCTCTTTACAATAAATACAAATTTATTTGTGTGTTTGATTGGCTCAATCACAGTATACTGTTATTTGAAATTTGAAGTATGTCGCAGCAGTATGATGAACATGATAATTCCAGATCCATATTTAAAAGCATTTCTTACTACTAAGAGGAAATTCCAAGAAAGACCTATAAAGGAACTGTAAGCACACCAGTATCATTACCAGTAATTGAAGGTTATTAATTAGGATCTGAATTTGCTGCCCGAGTCAAATCAGCAGATGAATCCTCACTCGGCTAGAGATGTGTCTCTTGAAAAATTATTCCTAAATCCATTATAAGTGTAATTCTTTTTTCGGATTATACATTTCGAGGAAAAACTACATCCGCCATTATAACCACATTGATGATGGTGATCTCAGGGGGTTAGGTACAGGTCATGTAAGATTTCATATGCTAGCAGCGTGTACGGCGATGTTTTTATGTATAATCAGACGATAACACATCCTCCAAAAATGTACTCCAAATAGGACTGTGGCGCGGAAAGAATTAGGGAGAAAGGTGTGAGTAATGGCTATCCAAATAATCTCAGGGATTTTAAAGATGTTCATGGTCATAGTAAAAATGCGGTATAATTCGTTTTGTTTAATGTTTCATAAATATTTATACCTATACTACGATCATGAATGATGGTGTCTTTGTTTAGGCTTCTTTGGTTTGATTTGGGTATCTCTCTTACTTGATGGAAGAAATGCAAAATAACGGGCAATCGAGTAAAGGGTAGGTCTAGAAAATATCTTCTATTTCTCAGTTTGATGGAATGAGTGATTTATTTATTTAAAACACTCTTCTTTAATAGTCAATTCCATTCCTTTCTCTCGCTTTCTTGTTTCAAAATTCGACTGGAAAGGACATGTGTCCTTGAGTTCAATTGAAATTGTGTACTTAAAACTACTTATGCAGCCTATGGGCTAAAATACGGTAGCATCCACAATTCAGATACATGATATAAACACACTTGATTAATAAATCAAAACACGAATTACTCATTAAAATAAATCCCCCATGCCCATACGGGGCTACGTCACGATCGTAGAGAGCACTAACTCAACAAACGACATAGTCACAGACTGTGTATATCGCGGAAGAGGTTTACGGTACACCATGTGTAAAGTCCTAGGAGGTATGAGGAAGTGGATGAAAAGTAGAAGTGAAATGGAGAGGCGAGAGAGTGGAGGTTGAAGGAAGAGTATCTTTCAAGAAACCAGAAAAGTTGTAGACAGAAAGAGAGGTTGAGTAGAAGTGGAAGTTGAGTGGATGTGAGAAGCTGGTAGAGTTGGCGAGTAGAGTTGCAGAGCAGGAGCAGGAGCAGGAGAATAGACTCGACGTCACATCTACTCAACTCTCCTACTCAATCCAGTTTTCTACTCAACCTCTCTTTTTGTCTACAACTTTTCTGGTTTACAGTCCTTTTCAGGACTATACTTGAAAGATACTCTTCCTTCAACCTCCACTCTCTCGCCTCTCCATTTCACTTCTACTTTTCATCCACTTCCTCATACCTCCTAGGACTTNAGAGAGGTTGAGTAGAAGACTGGATTGAGTAGGAGAGTTGAGTGGATGTGAGAAGCTGGTAGAGTTGGCGAGTAGAGTTGCAGAGCAGGAGCAGGAGCAGGAGAATAGACTCGACGTCACATCCACTCAACTCTCCTACTCAATCCAGTCTTCTACTCAACCTCTCTTTCTGTCTACAACGTTTCTGGTTTACAGTCCTTTTCAGGACTATACTTGAAAGATACTCTTCCTTCAACCTATACTCTCTCGCCTCTCCATTTCACTTCTACTTTTCATCCACTTCCTCATACCTTCTAGGACTTTACACATGGTATACCGTCCCGGTATACCGTAAACCTCTTCCGCGATATTCATACCACCATGCAAACCTTTAAACATCATCAGACTGTGTATAGTCCAGACTTTCATCACACACGAACACGGGTCGATCCCAAGCCCGGGCCACTAAGCCGCCCTAACCCAAGTGATGAAAGCATTTGTTCTGATTAGAGAGCGTTATAGAAATCTCACTGACTGATGAGTTGTCCGCCATGTTCTTTTAGCTAACAAGATTGATTTACTCAAACGAGTTTCGATTAACGTCCCTTCTTTTACGTCATTACGCCCATGAGGGCATAGTCTTGATCTAATCAGGCTCCAGACAGAAATGAGCAACAACAAAAAATGCAACGATTTATGAACGATTGACTTGCTTATATATATATATATATATATATATAATTAGTAAACATGTTACAACTTTTAACCAGTATGTATATAAATATTGGTATATGGAAATCAACTATGAAAACAAATGTAAGCTATTAAGGCCGTTCTAAACTGTGGAAGAGATAGAGACTTGAGAATAACACCACCAGGTATTCGGATTTTGAAGAGGTGGCAATTATTCAACTATGACATTTATCTAGATTATGAATACATTTTAGGTATCGTATTAAAAAGACGGATTTTTAAATACATTTTTAGATACTTAGAATCTTTGATTCTCTGCATCCTTTAAAAAAAAATCCCGTTTACGACGTTTCCCCAGTGAATACGCACGCAGTGATTTCAAGTGAAAAGAAGTGAGAGGGCGTAATTTGAGGAATGGAGACTACTTTGTAATTATGTGTGTGTACATAGTCAAGAAACACACCAAAAAAAATACGGAAATACTAGCAGAACGAGGTCCAAATAGTAATATCAATCTACTGTTCCAAATATACACAAGTGGAGACAGTGTTATTGGATTGATAATGAATACTTAGCGGACAGGGGTTTTAATGAAACTTCTTCGGGTGAAACACTATCCATTTCAATTTTGACACTAATTGTATAACTCGGTTCAAGCTGATGAATGCTAATGTGTGACCGTGATATACATGAGTAGTGGCCTACATAATAATTAGCTTTATGACATTGAACAAACAATTTCCTGAGCTAGAGATTATTATTCAGATTAGAGATAATTATGTCGGGGATTGTATTTGTGTCTGACTAGAATTTCCTGCTTGTTAAGATTAGATTTTAGTCAGAACATTTGTTTGACAATAGCATTTCTATGCAGTTTTTGAAACAGAAACCAATGCCGTTACCTTTGCACTCATGTAAACACATCATAACTGTTCACGTACACATGTATTGCACACTCTGGCAGGCGTCAATCAAGCTCCTAATATTATTTATAACATGATTAACAATCATTCGAACGTGAACACACCATTTCGTGAAAAATAACTCTTGTGTTAGATAATTTGCAAAAGGCCATGAAGAAAAGGAAAACGTCCTTCAATAATGTATGACTCATTTGCACCCCAAAAATGAACAACACGTCTTCGCGACAATGTTCGGGGGGAAAAAAACATGAAAAAGCGTGAATATGCGGGCAACGGACTCTTCAACTATTGAGATATAACTTGGACAGGGCTTGAGCCAAGGGTATTTCTGTGCATCGTCGTTTATGTCAACCTAATGAATATAATGAATAACAAGAGAAATAATGGCGGATGAATATTGTGGGCCTTAATCGATATCCTATTGTATATGACTGATGCGTTTAATTTATTTGACCTTGACATTTTCTCAAAGTCTTTGGCGACAGTTTTATTGACGGGTTATGTTCATTATTGGTCCGCCTCACATGTGTCAATCATTCACAAGTGAGTCCATAAGAAGAAAGGGATTCTAACTTCTCTTCAAATAGTTCATTACACGATAAAAATTGGGAGGTTTTTTCTTGAGTTTTAAAGTGTTTTTCACAACCTGTGTCAATGTAATTCTGCATGGACGAACCTACATGTACATTTTTAATGATTGCCTTTTGGGTCTTGCACCTGTCATTTTTAATTTAGTTAACAATATTACTAACACCCTATCATTGTCATCATTTTCATCATCATTATCATAAATATCATCACCATCATCATCTCCATTATCATATTCATCATCTTCATCGCTGTCATCATCAACATCTTCATCTGTTTTTATTAGTAATATCATCATCTGCGTCATCATCGTTTTCATTACTCCCATCATCAAAACCATATCTTCCGTTATATTTATTTATTCTGTTGAAGTTGATTTTACTACAATTTTAGAGAGAATGATATTAACGTTATGTAGAAGAATCTACAATAACAGCAGTAACAACAGAAGCTGCGGTAATTCTTTTCTATGAAATTCATAGTAATCCATAAAATGCCCGCCTCTACTTATCGACTTTTACTCGAAAAATATATATATTATATCAATTCAATGACCATTAATTGGATAATGTATATTTCCTCTTATCTCCTCTACTAAATCTCGTCTATTCATGGCAGTATTTTTGGTTAAACCTCCTCCAAGCCAATCGTGAAAAAAATATTACCAAGGTTAAATTTATTTAGCCAAAGTCGATACATTTGGAGAAAAACATCGATAAAGGAAGTGTATAAAAAACTTCTCTAAAAAACACGTACATCCCGTTTCACAACTCCAAGAATAACTGTTTACAATTCTCCTTCAATAATTCAATTTGCCATGTCATATAAACACATGGCCTTGCTGTAGTATTGATACCGCATGATCGATTGAATTTGTGGAACGTGAAGGGCATCGTATTGTTGATTAAGTTCGATGCAAAAATGCAAAGAATAATTCACATTGTTACATTCTTTTCAATCAAACGCTGTTTGAGGAAGTGAAAAGCAATAGAAAATATGCTTCCCTTCTCCTTATCTCTCTCTCTCCCCCTTTCTCTCTCTCTCTCTCTCTCTCTCTCTCTCTAAATAGAAACACACACAAATTCCTTTTGTACCTGTTTTCCTCCTTATCATCAACTTTCCTTATACAAAATTATAGTCACCACACCAATGATGTTTTTTTTTCAAATTGTCTTACAGTTGGTCATATTCATTTTTTGAATTCACTTTCGTGGAAAAAATAGGACAAGCCCGCTCCAATATAGTGCATATCACGTGCATTTCACACCAGACTTTTTCGTATCGTCTGTTCGCCCCCGTCACCCCCTCTACCTGGCTACTCTATCACCCGATACTACCGGCGTGGGTCCATTCCACCATTGCCACCGGTAATGGCCATCCCTGCACGCGTTAAATCAATGGCCACCTGTTCAAAGCTCTTATCATTGTAGATCCGGCTGAGAATCCTAGCACTGGCGGCTTCACTGCGTCCACCACTGCAATAAGAACTTCCCAGTAATGATTCACGCAGACCAACTACTAATTAGACCACTGAATGATTCATAATGTGGTCATCGAGTCAGTGGCCGAATGTCTTTTTTGTCTGATGACATATGACAGATCGATTTCATAATTAACGAAGTTTTCAAGGAACTCCATCGTATGTTATTAAAGGGGGGAAGTGTGCGGTTGAGAGATTGAATAACGTTGCAGGTGCGCACGGCGCGTTACGTAAATCAATTAAGCAACTGTGTTTGAAAATGGCCTTTAACGGCACGCGCGCCAAACTCCTGTTTATTATTGATCGATGTATCGATTATTCGATCAGGCAGAAGACGGTTTTAGGCCGCTCTAGGCAAACTTTAATAAAGACCGTGATTCGTCACACTTAGAGTTAGATAGGAAGGCATGGGTTTTTCGTCAAAGTGTCACTTTCTTTTCGCAACTCTCTTTCTGAGAACTGTTGAGAGGGGCGATTCAGTCGACGGGGATGTTTGCAGCTAAGAAGCTATCGTGTATCAAACGGCGTATTCTCTTCCAGTTTCGCCGTTTAAGATTTCTGCCGCGCAAATCCTTAGGCAATCATGCAAAGGCGTTAATAATCCTGTTCTCGGAAACTGTTCATTCACTAAAGATGTAGTACTACGTCAGAACATCCGCTTAACAGACCATAGACATGCGTCATCCGGGTCAATATTACTATTCTAGTAATCCTTCTTCCACATCAAATGTAAAAGCTTTCTTAATCTTCCATGTGTTTTGTTCATGTACCATTAACTTCAGTGTATCTTTGTTAGATGTGAAGTTACTCTCGTAGATGTGTATACTTCCCATAACGTTCCGTTACAGTGTACGGCACCTGTTCCAGTGACGATTTCTCCTTGACCAATCACCGACCAAATCTCTTACTTCTGACCTTGACCAAACACTATACCTTACCCTTACCCTATATTCTTTAAAGCCTAACTGCACTATTTGCGCCCTCTATATAGCAAACAATGCCTAATCGGTACCTGTTGGTCCACATGATCCTCTTTTTCTTATGTTAATTGAGAGCTGATTTGATGAGATAACTGACCGTCAGTGACCTTGCAGTGAGGTCTGGCCGAACTAGTACAGACGGGCTTTAATTAAAACTCGTCTGAACTCTCATTCTTATCCTATATCATTGACAGAATGTGGCCCAGAACAGTTGTTAAATCACCTTCTCTTCATAAACAATCAATAAATGTCTCTCCAAAATCTTAAAATTGAAATCGACTTTCGTAACAAATTTTCTGAATAATCAAGAAACGTGATCAGAAAGACTTTCGGAAAATCAGCCTCAGGCAATTTGAATAGCCTTCTACATTACCTAATGTACAGTGCAATCATTACAGGGACATATTATGTAACCAGAACATGATTTCCATGGAATATACAATAATGTTGAGAAATTGATTTTGAGTTGATTGCTCGAAAGCCTTTCCGATCGTGTTAATATGTTAATAATTGGTCATCAATCGTTCTTTATTTATTTTTCTTTGATAGGATGCTGCTGCCAAGCGGATCACAGTGCTGACGGTATTTCATACAAAAGGACCTTATACAGTTAGGAATATACAACTTACACTCCAGCCATCCTGGTAAGTAACTCATTTTAAAATTTGATTTCATTTTTTACATTATGATCGTTTACAATCTATCAGAATCATAGCCACTCGGCACAGTCGATAGTAATTAGCTTTGGACTCCGCCCCTCATTGTGAACATGTGGTAACCTGTAGATAGAATTTAAAAAAAAAACTTGCTTAACTGAAAGTTTTATTGCATGACAGTGATCGAGGATCAATGAATATGATTCAATAACAAGAAATAATTTGTACAGTGAATAGTTGATAAAATTGAATTGACAAAAAATCACTATACACATAACATGTTTGAATTCTGTTTTTCGATAGGTAGGGACCCTTTTTGCAAACGTGAACAATTCTTAGAAGTCTGTATGCCTGTATCACATAGTGGCTTCCTCGTAGTATTTGCTGTATATGTATGCAAGGTACTATCTTAATTTCCCTCTGAGTGATGTGGCAAGGATTTATTAGGCACCTCTTGCATGTTTTATTTCATATCATTTTTGCAGCAGGCTTCCAATCTGGGAAGGGCATGTTATATAAAGAATGAGTGCTCGTCAATGCACCTAATTTATGGATTGCGAACATCGCATCTTGAGCGCGATACGGAGGACATTATTAGGTGTCGACCCAGTGAATATATTAACGAGTTACGTCATTTTAACCAGTATATTAACCTGCTTAACCTATTTAGTTTGAACTATGACTTATTCGGTAGTAATCTATCTTAGCATGTTTTATTAAGAGTCAGCGAGGTCGGTCAGACGTTAAAGGTACGATTAAAGCCCACCGCACACAATACGATCGTCCTGCGATTCAATTTTCAAAGAAATTGCTATTGAATTGGATAGGAAATCTAAACTAAGGTCATTTAGCTGTTTTTAGCCTCTAAATTATGCTAATAATTTTAACACCCGGAATTCTATTGTATTCTTTTAGCCATAATAAAAGCTGAATTGGCTTCAAATCGTAGACAATCGCATTTCTGATCTGACATCACTACGATTCTAAGCCGATTTAGCTTTTTCCTCTTTCAAGGAAGTTACCCTTATCCTCTCAAAGAGTTAAGGGATTTTTAAGGACTTTGTTTTTTCGTCATATTATACGTAGGAAGGGTTATTAATGCATGAGCAATTCCTCCCCACCTGTTTCATGCCCTTCCACATATTCAAAACAAGAATTTGTGACATACCGGAGGTTTGTACGAGGACACTATCTACAAAGCTTCAAAATTAATACCGAAAAAACCATGGCAAATAATAGCTATTTCTAATTATCCCTCAGTTCTATGTTTATCTCGCAAAGCATTTCTTCTTCACCTACTCGTCGCAACAGACGATGATACGCGAAGCACTGCCCGTCGGCGATGAACTTTTTAACTATTGGTTAAAACCGTTGCGGCATTTTTGGTGGAAACTCAAGGGGTTTCTCACCCTCACTTGCAGGGGCTAGAGGTGCACATGCGTATAATTTGTCCACGTTCGGTTAGGCAGGTTCATTAGATCACTGTGCATCATTCATGTTTTATATTAGGGGCGGTTTCTTGAAATAGAAATATCCATTCGTCACCCCTCCCTCATATCCGCCTCTGAGGAAGTGATAGCTATGATGTATCCCGTCAGGTATTCCCTCTAGCGTAGCTGATATTAACATACATTTACCCTGCCAAAAGGACGACTGAATTTGCAGTATTCTTTCACTGATCTGTTTTGCGTTTCATGGAATGATGATATCAAGTATTAAATGGCGCATTTCTATCCTGCGTAGTTACAGATCAATAAATTAATCTGAAATGAAATCCATCGGTTAACGGTTAGAAGAGTCTTACACTTTGACACAATGAAATGTCATGTGAATTTAAGCTGATGATTACGGATTGTTGATGGGAAAATAAAACTTATTTAAGCAATAATAGTAATTAACGTGTGTGTGTAAATAATGACTTGCTCATTTTGAAGACGATAAATCTTCCATTATCTCTCTCTTTCTCTAAAAAGACAAAAGCAATTTCTCCATTTCGTTGACGATAAACCATAGACGAAATACTTTATACATGGCTGATTTTCAACGAAACGGAGTTAAGTCTTTTGTCAATTTTGCTTGTTGCTACGGCAGACGGCCAGTGAAAACGAACTTTTAAAATCAAATAATGGAAATTAAAACACCACTTTAAACACACAGAACTTTGTATTCCTTGCTCATTTTTCCTGATTGAGGTGTTATATAAAAGGGAAGAAACTGAACACCTCCCCCTCCACTTTTGAAATAGCATTGGATGATAATAGCCCTTATTATAGCTCAAATATATTGCCTTCTGAGACTTAGAAGGGTGTGTAGGGTGACGAGACGTCGTGGTACAGTGGTTTATTCACTTGACTCTCCGTCCAATGATTTAGGGTTCGAGTCCCATCCCATCACTTAAGTCATTTGTCAAGACTTTAATACACTTTTGCCACACTCCATCCAGGAGTAATTGGGTAATTGCCAGCGTGTTACATTATTTGCCCGCCCGCTACACTCCATATGACCGGGATTATAATATTGGAGTGCCAGAGTCACGTCGTGTCGGACATGTGCGCTATGTATGGAGCAACCATTATTACTACCGGGTATTCAACTTTACATAAAATGTATAACTTCCCGACTCTCAGGAGACGATATTGCATAATGTATTTAGGCTGTAAATCCTCTTCCAGATGATAATGTAATTCAATAATGCAACCACAGAATTTCACAATGTATTTTAAAGAATCTAATTGAATGCATTTTGGAATGACATGCCCCTAACTGAGTCAAGAATGCCACACCTTAAACCCCATAACATGATGAGACCATTCTTCATGTTCTTGAGCTCACGTTAAAGCCATATTGTTACAGAGTAAACTGATAAGCGATGGTTTCTGGTGGCATCTTAAGCTCGATGCGCAGAAGGCGTCTTTTGATTTACGCAAGACTGTATCAGAGACTGGCGGAGCCATAAGGAGGTCATGTTAGTGTAACATCGTCCAAAAAGTGAATGCAACATTAGCAATGCAAATATTGATAAGCATGTCATGTCCTGACGTAGGATCTGATTGACTTGACCGCAAATACAGCGTTGATTAGCGCACGTAATAAAGCAATCGCATTAGGGACTTTTAGATTTGCCGAACGACAACGTGGATTGCTACGATCGACGTCCTTTTAATGCACTGCCTTGAATGGACGTCATACGTATCAGTCCACGCAAATCTAAAAGTCTCTAATAACGCCTCGTGTGCGACTGGCAATATGATGACCAGATCCGTCACGGTACATTCCTGTGGACTACCTGGGAACATGAAGAGGTCAAGTACCTGTTACTCTCTTTTATACCAATGGAACTCATGTGTCCCCTTTACACCTCCATATCATGCACTCCTGAACATTAACGGTGTGCTCTGAGGAGAACATTGGAGGTTGTATTACATCACTAATTTGATTTTTGTTGTATGTGTCGCAACGCAAGTACCTATGTCGGGGTGAGGTTCACTATTTAGAACCCTTAACATGCCTAATGTCCTCTCCGTTTCAGAATAGCTTCAGGCAAAAATGATATTATTAGTCCCAAGAAAGTTCGGTATCAAATACATCGCTCCTCATATACTAAAAAGTCGAACCTGTTACTTTCAGGAAGGGACGTAGACCAAGATGTCAGTTTGTGCCTCCTTAAACTGGACTCGGCCACACACAAACACGTCGGATTTTACTCTATAAATTATATACCAGGATGCGTTGTCGATGCCTTTTCCAATTATTGAATTTTTCCTCTTCTTCACATAAATCACTAAGCCAATCATTCAGGCAAATGACAGAAAACGTGTCATTCCATTAATCATACATCAATTTACAAGTGAGTCTAAACATATCGATGAACAATTCATTTATTCAAAAAAAAAATGATCGATAATGATTATGATGATAATGATAATAATAGTAATGACAATAATGGAAGCAATAGTGATGATGATAATATTAATAATGATAACAACAATCATGATATATATTTCTTTTTTTTATCTCTCTCTCTCTTTTTGAAAAAAAAAATACATTTCTGTGTGTAATACTAGTATTCTTTAAATAAAATAGCCACCGTAATTATCTTTTAATGGCTGCCTGTGTTAAACTATTGATTTATAAGCGGTACGTACCTCCCATATCCCCTTCCCCTCCGAAGCCACACGACTGCATAGGAAATTTGTGACGCGACCTCAACCTCCATAAGTGTACACATCCATCTCATTCTACGCACCCCCCC
>BEXV01000779.1:44404-54689 GCA_003118195.1 Hemicentrotus pulcherrimus | reverse complement strand
GGGTAAAGTGATGGTGAGATATACAGTAATAGATCATTGGTTCTTTCTTAAACAATATTCACTTTGCTCTTTGTCTATGTCATTGTGATGAAAGTCAAGAGGAAAGAATTGCCAGTGGTTTTGAAGGTTTTAGTGCAAAGGCAATCTCGTATTACTTTTATACAATCTCGAGTTCCATATATATTGTGAGGTTGCTTAAATGTATCCTATGAGAGGCAGTTGTCTTTTTTTTTTAAAAGGCGTTTAATTCAATTCCTACGTTTTAGTGCAGGGTACTTTATAGAACCAAAACTATTTTTATTGCAAGCTCGTAAGACTGCATGTCCATTTTATGTGTTTGTTGAGCTTGTTGTGTTTGTTGACGATGTTTCTTTTGAATATTCACATTGTAAAGTTTAATTTGTGAGACGCCGTAGAGCAAGCGCCATAAAAGCCCACCAGAGCCGGACACCGGCGCTATACAAGAAGCCATCATCATCATCATCAATTTTCATTTTCTCCCATTATCATTCGATATTTTTCTTTGAATATTCCTTCAAGCCATGATAACCGTCAATGTAGACTTCTCTTTATACTTATCATTCCAGAATTACAATACTAGTTCAATATATTATGCTCACATACATACCTAAAAACTTTTGATCAATGAATATGAAAAATTAGAGTCTATTAAAATTACAATTATAACATTATCAAATGTGTCTCTAAAGACCGGTCGCTTTACCTTCGTGATGCTTATCCACTGTTTGTTTTTCTTCTTCAACTTTGACCTCTAACATATCTAAAACATTCCCTGTAGTGATTGTGACCATAACCAGCCCGGCTGAGTTAAAATCTATTATTTTTGCACCCTTTAACATGCACATAAATCCAAAACAAAGGGTTAAAGATAGCGCATGTTTAGGCGTTCAGTGGCGTAAATTATGCACCCAAACATTGTGAAAACTGTAGGCCTACCCTTGATAGTGATGCCCTATCTATTATAAGGCTTAGGGATGACCTTTTTGTCTAGATGTATTGTTAAGAGTGGCACGTTTACCAATTTATCTCTTGGATAGACTGAAGTAAGAATCGTAGTCACAATTTCCATAAATTGTCTGAACTTGTACCCAGGGCCCTTTCCACCATCTCTCCCTCCATCCGTCCAATGCATCTCAAGATCCTATCCTTCGCTGCCCCTCCATCCATCGACCTCTATTTGTTTTACAAATTAACCATGCTTATCATTTCAACAAGCCCGTCGTGTCGCTTTTGCCTGGAAACGACTAGGTAGGTGAGCGTCGATACCTCGAGCGGGCGAAGGCCCGTCACTACGAAGTGGACTCGTGCTCTACTTCGGACCCTCTTCAGGCATTTTATTTAGAGCACGCCGCGTGTTTAACGTGTATAACTTACCCATGAAACTTATTATGTAATCAACTGCACCGCCATTAGCATTTTAAGAGAGCGAGGCAACCTCCTGCGGTCGAAAGCTCGTGTAACATTGTACTGAACAAGTGTTATGAATAAGGCGAAGGCATTTCCATGTATGCTAGAAGGAGTCCATCAAACGTCATCGTGTTAAAGCTTTGTTTTTTTAAAGCAAAAAAAAAAAAAAATGTAGGTTAATTATGAACATGCTATTCGACAATGTAATTGAGTGGAGTGTGTATTTTTTGAGATACAGAGATGACAATAAAGAACAAAAGGGTAGACAAATATGAAGATGTCCTTAAAATCAAAACCATGGATATAGAATAAAGAAATTTATGTCTGTTGTAAGCTTTAAAGTTCGTCAACAGCCATTTTAAAAGTGGAAATAATTAAAAGACTTCTCTTTCATAATGATAATGCTGGAATAGCCGCTTATGATTATCAAGCAGGCCGTCAATTAATACGACTTGTATCTTTTTAATACTGTACGTATTTTTTTTTAAACTCTTGACTTCAGCCACTGGAAATGAAAATATGAATATTTGTAGTGCCATTACAGTGAACAATTTTGCTGAATAAATTATTGTCTATAGTCTTCGTGGCGAGTGTGGTAAAGAATAGGGCAATTGACCTGCCGACCGACTCTTCCGGTAAAGGACAACCGTGTAAAGTTATGGTATCATGATAGCCCCGTTTTCAAAGACACTTCTATTTAAAGAAGCTGAAATCATATCGTGAGATCTGAAATGCTAAGGAGAAAACCTGGTGCTAATTTGATGCTTTTCCCATCGGGCCTTGGGAAGGAAACTGAAAAATCGGTAATTGGAGTGAAAAATCACATTAGCCCAAAGAACGGAAGTATGGCAGCGTCGGCACAGATTTAAAAGTGAAGTCTGAGACGCGTAACAGGTTTATCTACATGCACACCAACTATGAAAGCTGCAGCTATGTACTTTGAAGAAGGCAGATTATGTTAGTCTGGTTTTCAACTCCAACAATCTTTATCACTTGTGCTCATGGGTCTATACTTCCCTTTCGTTCCCTTCATTATATTATTCATCATCTCTTTATCATCGTTTCCTTTTCACCCTCATACCTCTCTCTTCTTGAACTTTTTTTGACAACAGTTATTGCAATAAGTTTTTTCCAATCTTTTTAGAGTCTATTAGTCATCTTTGAAAATTCCACTCACTTTTCCTCGTCATTCATTACTTTCCTCGATTTCTTCTTTCTCGTCATGCTATCATTTAAATTATCTCCTTCGTCGCCATTTTTTCGTTATCTTTGTTCTTCACTTACACCCTTATCCCTTCGACACCACTTCTTATTAAGGCCCACTGTCCTACTTGTATCTACTTGCTCCCTCCATATAAAAACTTCCTCAATCGGTGCCTGTTGGTCCCCCATGATCCTCTTTTTCTTATGTTAATTGTGAGCTGAGTTACTGAGATAGCCACCTGTCACAGTGACCTCGCTGGCTCACTGGGTGGTCTAATCCCTTCTAGCTGAAGTAGTAAAGCCTGCCTTTAAGTTCTTATGGAAGAGGTCGGGAGCTTGTTTATTTGAAGTTCGTGGTCACCTCGACATCCATTTCCCACAATACATCATCAACTGTATGACCTGGTGATGCTGGGATACAGTAACCCGAAATTGTTCTAGGTACGACTTCCTGAAAGATGGGGCAATCGAACCACAGTACGTTTGAGCAGTGGTAGTAATGTCGGTAAAATACATTGCCTTTAGATACATGCCTGTATAAATAATGATAGTAACACATAAAACAACACACCTTCAAAGAGGCACTCAACAACTCCCTCCCTCCCACCCGCCCCCCCCACACACACACCCACGCCCACGCCCCCACACCAGAAACATCATGGGGCTTAAAAATGTGATCTTTATCGATATCACTTCCTGAAATTTAGGCCAAAGTCTTATGACGGCTGATCTATAAGGCTCACCGCACGAGGAATATTATACGCATCGGCTGGTAAGTTTTTCACAAACAAATTGGCCAAAATTCAATTTGGGGGCTTAGGGAAGCAGAAGTTGATTAGAAGTGTGAATTCAAGTCTCTTGTCATCCTTCCGATTTAATAAATAAAAAATATGTGCCCTTGGATTTTTGGTGGGTAAACTATCTTCTTAACTCTCTTTCTCTCTCTCACTCTACTCGTCATCATTTTCCGACTCTCCCGAGTGGTTTTGTGAACCAATTACCGCTATATCAAGTCTAGACGAGTGAGTCCATTTTGGCGGGAAAACGATTCTGTTCCCGCGTGATTTCTGTCTGCTCCCACGAGACGGAGGTGACCTTATCAGAAAGTTTTATCTCATGTCTGTTTTCTTAGAAACCGGTAGAGATTTTACTTTAAAGACTATCTTTGAGAGCGTGGTCACGCTATATGTCACCTTGATTACGTCCAAAAAGGGCTTGAACTTCAAGATAATATAATTTGTATAGAATGTATTTCGTGTATTTTTATCTTCAACTCAGTAGGCCTTTAATGTTGTGCATATAGTTGGATCTAACAATGTGTGATAGAAAGGGCGGGGCAAGCCCAAAAAATATGAGACAAACAAAAAAACATTATCAATGTTATCAAATTCATCAGGTCCATCAAGAAATCTGAAATCACCGCCCACGCACATTGTTTGAGGGAAAGTACAGTAGGCCTGGACCAGATAAGGCTTTGCTGCCCCCCCCCCCTCCTCTTCCCAGATCCGCCGCTAATACCTTTCTATTCTTTTCCTGTTTCCCTGTGTTATGTAAATTCTGTCCTTTCGTTCTCTTCGACCCTTTTATAAATCTGTTTATTGCAGGTATATCTTTTCAAGCGGAGTATGATCGAATATTGAATAAATTGATTACGCATCCCTTCTTCGTTGGAGGTTAAGTAAAGCCTTTATCCGAACTTTTTTCAGAACGAGGATACCAGAGGACGCCCCCGCAGTCTAGACTCCGGTGTAGATTACATACACCGTACACCAATTGCACCACTCACCCTTACCCATCAAATCGTTATCATTCTATTATGTTCGTCAACAAACGAAAAACCGTGGAAGTTTCTGCCGTTGATATGTTATGTCATCGTTATTAATGCATCGAAACCCTAATGCTCTCTCATCATGTAGGGCAGATGAACAATTAAACAAAGTCTAGACTAGAACTGCAATTTGTTGAACATTTTTTTTTCTTCTGTTGTCTGCATTTCATTTTGATGCGAGAGCAGGGTGTAATATTCAGTAAAGGTTACCTATATGAATTCAGTATTAGTTATGCTTGGTTACTTTCGCTATTAACACAGGCTCTACCAAGATATGAATGATATACCTACTTAGCCTTTTCCAGCTTATTTTGTTAGTGAAAGTTACGCCTATTTTCTTCCAATGTACCGCAAACTCTACTATAAACCTATTGTCCAACTAGATTCCTATCTGGTGTTTGGAAAAAGTAAGGCCCAGTCACACTTGTTACCTGGTCCTACTATTATCTCGATATCTTTATATCACTTTGTCTGATGAAAGTTTTCTCATTTGCGCTTCGCTCTTTTCAAAGTGAACGATTATGAGTATAGCACTGTGGAGGAGAATGACCCGCGATGCAGTCTGGGTAATGTGGGATTTGGCCAATCCTGTTTTTGCGTCAGATCCGATTACTGCAAACAAGATGAAAGCGAAGGAGATTATAAGAGTGCATCGCCTTCTCTCACAAAGCATCACCATCGTTCTCCCACTCACCATGACTCTACCTTTATCAAGTCTTTCCAACAGAAAGTTAGAGTCTTACTCATAGTCTTAGAACAAGGAAAGCTGCATGGCTCCACCACCACGACATGAGCCACGTAATTTTCCCACTCATTATGACGTCAGCTATGTGGCCTGCTAATGGACATGTAGTAATCATGTCACCTCATTAACTATAATGACGTCAGTTTGCGGTCCTTATGACGTGGTCGACTAATGTTATTTACATTTTTTTCTCAATAAATTCACCATGCGATCAATAACAGTTAAACTGTTGTTTACTTTAACCATGTAAATGCTGAAGAGAAATACATATTAACCAGATCTGCTTTTTTTTTTTGTAAGGAATGTATTCTATATCAATAATTATTTAATTCTATTTAATTATATTGTATTCAAATTGAGACTATATTTTATTATAATATTGTGTTACTGAGAATGATCAACTTTTCAATTCTTAAAAAAGTAACTAAGCGCAATAATCTACCTAATATTCTTTCTCAAAAGATGCTTTCATTTCAAGATTTGGGTGTCTTTAATAGCATCTGTTGATACATTACATGTCAGATTTAACTCAAAAGTACTGTCCTACAGACCTGTGTGTGTGTGTGTGTGTGGGGGGGGGGGCTTATTGTAAGACACGCATGCAAAGCTATAAAGAAAAGTTTAAATACAGATCAAATAATGAAAGAGAATGCTATCTAAAGAAGATGTAGAAGTATTCTAAATTTGTGGGTTTTTCAGAAATGACGGATTTTTTTCAGGACGTTACTCAAACATGCAAGGACACGACTACTCGCGTACCAGGTCTGCTCACTTCCATTTTGGATATTTCATCGTCTCTAAATTGATAAACCCATTATGATTAGCGATAATTAGCGGTATTGCCCTACCGCCTAAATTCTATTAAAAACGTCTACAAACATGGCAAAACAAACTGTGGAATCTGACGAAAGAAAGCAGTAGATTGTGGATGTTTGTTTTCAGGCTTACGGTCATTCCCCGGTCGAGTGCTAGACATATTACTTTCAGGTTGTTGCTCTTTCTAAAAACATCGTCAGGAAATTAAAGTGTCAGTTACATTCAAATATGAGAAGAAACTAATTTTATTTTCTGAATAAAGTTTGGTGTTTCTGTTCGTTGTAATCGTGTGGAAGGATGGTATAAATTTGTCGTTCTAAACCATTTTAGCTTTTTTTCATTATCATTCCATCTTTCAATTTGACTTTAAAACACTGAGATTTATTTATGTTTTCTATTTTAAACATATAATCACAATTAATGTTGTGAATGCCGAACTATACATGATTATTATTTTTTATATATTCTCGAAATATAAAAGATATAGGTATGTTTCGATGTTATAGGAACTTGAAATAACGTGTATTTACAGTATAAAATGTAATTGTGGGCTTAAATGCATTATATCTCAAAACAAACAATAAATATGATATCCAATGAAATCGTTAAAATAAAGTTTGCATAGGAATATTTATCTAATCACTGTTTACATGGTTATGGTAATGATGTCCTCTTTGTTTGAGGAAATCTTTATAATTGTTTCTTTACACTCAGTAGGTCGCTTGCCATTAGAATGGGCGAAAGAACCAATATAATTATTTGCATATTTTCTTCTTCATTTCATATCTTAGTTCGTTTTCCTTATCTTAAAGCTATTGTCGGTTGGCAATTGATCGGGGCTCCATCACTTTCCTTTCATCCTTCTCTCTTCCTATTCTTGTTCTTTACCTCCGCTTTAATCTGTAAAAATCTACTTTCCCCCTCCTTTGTCCTTTCCAATGTATTTCTTACATTCCTATTGCTTCTTCTAGTGTTTCATCAGAATCTAACTTTTTGGAGGGGCCTCTCGTAATTCATGCACTTTTTCGTTTCCTGTTGAATGCGAATTTGATAAAGCGTTGATAGGCATGTCGCCTGCTCTCACCTAGCTATCTGGGTCGCTGTTCCTCCCGTAGTTCCGGCACCGATCGCTTTCCCGTTGCCGCAGACATTATATGATACTCGAATTGTCCTGCATATCGCTGCATAATAGTGTAGCTTAGGAGAGATGATTATAATTACCCTGATTTTCGAACGAAACTCCCACTTCTGCATTATTCTCATAATATATGACTGTTCGTTCACCTTCTTTTCGAGTACATTGTCTCGTTGATAACTACGATATAGTTTATAATCATAATAGGGTAATCAAAGAAACTTCTTACTGAGGCGATTGATGAAGTTGATATAGTCGTAGTAGTAGTAGTAGTAGTAGGAGGAGGAGGAGTAGTAGTAGCAGTAGTAGTAGTAGTAGTAGTAGTAGTAGTAGTAGTAGTAGCAGTAGTTGTTGTTCTTGTAGTAGTAGTAGTTGTATCAGTAGTATAGTGGTAGTATCTATTTTTTCGACCCATTAAAAATACAAATTCTTTTACAGTATTAAAAAGCAGCTGGATTACCCCGGCATATTCATTAATGCGCAATCAAGTTACACTACAATATGAAATATCGTAATGAAATTTTATGTTGGTTTTCTGTTGGTATGTGGCCTGTCTTCTTGTTGTGAATGGGGTATTAGCTACCGTGAGAAGACCGCAGAGTCGTGTATGCAAACGAGAAGAAGGGATGGGGAAGATAATTAGACGATCTTGTAAAATCCATTATTCATACCGACTTCTGCCTGCCAGGTGTTCTGCTTCTCATCAATAAAGATGTGACCGAAAACAAGGACCAGTCCGATGTTTGAGCTCTTGTTTTATAGTCGTGCTAAAGGTTGTGTTGAGACAGACTCAATAAAAAACATATATTTTCTCTGTAATTACTGGGACATCTACAGGGGGGCATAGACGCCGCCCCACCGCCCCCAACCATCGCCATCACCATCATCGAAAGAAAAGAGGAAAGAAAAGAAAAAGCAAGGAAAGGGGGAGGGGGAAGAGGATCATAAAATGAAGAGAGATGTTCCTCCTGCACCATCCTCTGAAAGGATAAGGAGATATTTGAAAGTTTGTATTTCTTGTATCACGTGCATCACATGTTATAAGGGGATATCCCTAGCCTCCTGTAAAAACCCTTTCTCTGTAAATTACCCCGAACAGCGAATGTTTTAACGTGAGAATTATTAGGTTAATGTTGTATGTAGGGTAATGACACATTTAGCGGAGAGGTCATGAATATATTAAACTAAAGTCCCTTGTGATCTGTAGTCAATCACATTCATCATTTAAACAAAAAGAAAACGTTTTCATGAAACCAAAATTTAGTTATGTCTTTATCAAATTTGTAAAAGTTGTTACTGCATTTAAATGAAAAATGCTAAAGAATGAGAAGCATTACATTAGGAATGCTTTCCATTTTGTCTTCCCTACACTTTTCCTTTCCCCACCCCCTCATCCCTCTTCCTCCTTTATGCAGTTGTCTCTGAGAATTATATTCTCCTTTTGATATACATCTTTTTTCGCCACCTACTACATGTCCAGTTATTGTTTATATTCTTCATCTGACGTATTCCTTTAAGACGGGCAGAATGGCCATGCTGTATACTATATACATGAAACGGACGGGCAGCTACACCGTCCGTCCGGTCTAGCGTACCGTTGTGGTTAATAATTGAGAACGCCCCATTTCATGGCGACCGAATTATTAGGCTGTCCGTATTTTCCGTCTTCTCGGGCTTTGAACTTTTACAGGGCTCACCGCTTTTTCGCTGAACGCCATTTTGCCACTTTGTGTGCTGCTATTCGAAAATTAATGAGATGAAATTCCTAGTGAAAAGTACATCGGTTAACCCAATTACAATGAAAGGGCATGTTTGAATGATGAATAACGTTTTATGGGGGCCGCCATCATTAATTTTTTCATAGACGAATTGAGTTCAAGAGAAAGGCCACACGTACAGGTTAATCGAACAATGAAGTTGGGTATACTCACGAGCAACATGTGTCATTCTTTCTTTAATTCTAGTCAGAGGCGTAGCCATCAAGGGGCACGTGTCCCGAAATGTATGGGGCTTATAGAAAAATGATGTTAATGTTGGTTCAAAAGAAATGGAAATATGAATAAGAGTATTTATATCTAAAATTTGAAAAGGATTTGTTTTGCAATTGCCTGTAAAGATATCGTGTTATCTATTATTTTGAAGATATTTGTACTGAGACGCGAATTTTTAATGTCATTAATAAGTTTTTTGTTTGTTTCCATTCGAAGACAAATTCAAAAAACTTAATGACTTTTACGACCATTTAAAAGTATCGAATGATAGCTTTAAAGAAGTATTTGTTTTGTCCTGTCCATTGAGAGAGAAGCACCTGTTTTTAAGGGGACACCAAAGACTCTCGAAACCGCTTATACTATGAAATGAGAACCGTTTTTAACCCCGCCTGAGTGCGAATATTTAGTCGGCGGATTTATGTAGTGCAACCTGTCAACCTTTTCATCCTAATCACAATGATTTTTCAACGAAATGAAAAATTCAAAAACTTGTCTTTATTGAGGTAAACATTCTTTGTATTACAGGATCAAATTGATTAGTTTCTATTCTTTGTTAATACTTACATGACAGTAATTTGTAAGAGACTTGAGTGGTTACACTCTGCCTTCCATAAATCAGTTGGTTAAGTTAAGCCAGGTTTAACGTTGATGGGTCGCCTTCGAGAAAACGGGCCTCTAACAACATAGAAAGGGTTAAGGTTTTAGAAGTAGACGACATTTGGTAGAGATGTCGTTTATCATTCTAAAGATAACATCCGGGTCTGTATGACAAACACACACGTCATTCGCTGATACCCCGACTAAATTTCATTAGCTAATTGCATGGTGGCATTTCACTTCCCTCCACTGCCATTACCTATACCCTTATCATCTTCTCTCTATCTCTCTCCTCTCTCTCTCTCTCTCTCTCTCTAACCCCCTCTCTCTCTCTATCGGAATCTATGTCTTGATAAGCATGTTTCTCCCTGGCTTCTCTCATGTCTCTCTAATTCCTCACAATCGCTACCTGCTTGTGTTTCCACATTTATATGTCTTCTTCTCTCCCCCAACCCCCTTGCACTATTTCCTTACTATGTTTCCTTACATATGTTTGTTTATATTCGTTCTTATTGTTTCCTTTATCCCTATAAACCCCCCCC
>BEXV01000779.1:23153-44383 GCA_003118195.1 Hemicentrotus pulcherrimus | reverse complement strand
CTCTCTCTCTCTCTCTCCATTCTCTATATGCTGTGTAATTTGTTAACACTATAACCCAACATACAGGACTTTTCCTATCCATCTATAAAAGGCTAGTTTGAAAGTTTCAAAAAGTTATTAATCCAAGTTGGTTATGTTTTACGTTTAAGATTATGATCAGGAAAATTGCAACTTCAAACTGCATGGCCGCGGCACCAAAAGAGAATTGCGCCATCTGTTAATAAAACATTTCGTATCATTAATATAGTAATTGCTTCCAAAGATCAATCGAAATTTCTCTCTTACAATCGTTTTATTTTGGTTTCCTGCTAATTGTTATTATATTCATATTCTAATTCTTTAAACAAAAATTATAAACATGTTAAACACGCGTGATTAAGCACATGAGAGGATGAAATAGATGGGAAGAAATAGGGGTAGCAGCTCAGGAAGATAAAGGAAAGAGGTACTAGAGAGAGAAGAGGGGAGGAAGAGGGATAAACATAGACGAGTCAAACGAATATAAGGATGTTGATAGCTTTAAATACAGTGGGAATATGGACAGATAGGAGTCGATTAAAAGCCTTCCAAAGACCGCAAATGAATTAACTAATAACATTTCGTAAGCTGTATAATGTAACGCGATGCTTTAATAAAGTGGGCCTATAAAGGGAGCCTATACGTACATTTATTGGTCCTTGCAAATTCTAACATTCTGAGAGGTAACATTTAAAAATACAAGTAATCTAGTAATAAACGGCCGTTTTACACTTCCATGTGGTACGATAAACGGGGACTTTATACAAACACGATAAAGTGGCTATTAAATGTGACCATTACAAACTGAAATGTCAACAGATGCGTACATTATTTTACAATTCATTTATTCTAATTAACGATGCTCTATTAACGCGTAACTTACATACTGATGTTGGTTGAGGCGGGACTTTTAGTTATAGGTACACAACCATGGTAACAAAAAAATAACCCAAGAAAACGTCCATTAAGTTGCAAAGTATTGAAAATGCAACTAGGCCCCTACACTGAAAATCACTTTGTCGAAATAAAGGAAACACCTATCGTTATAGCAAAAAAAAAATGTAAAACTTTAATACATTAAAATCCTATTAACACGACCGAACAAGTTATAAATATTCAATGCACTTAAAAAGGTTTAATTGGACCATCGTCGTGTTAATTGAATGCTTGTCTTAATTGCTAAATATCTATTTAAAATTCACGAGAAAAAGAAGGTTACTTAATACGATGTTTTACATTCTTTGTTTAAAGTGGTGTCATGTTTGCACGTTCGGAATACTCAGTAAGCTCGACCAAAGTAAAATCAATTAAAGGTCCTTCTAAATTGCAAAAATGCAAAATGTCCACTGTTGAACTTTACAAGATTAAAATGGTCTATTGAAGATCTCACAAGTGCTTTTTATCAAGTGTTTGTCAAGTCTAATCATCTTAAAGTGCTATTAGAAATAATCTTTACTTCAGTCGTACTGTCGACAAACACGAATACAATTAATAAAACGACCACGCAGAATGCAAATCGATAATTCATCTAATCAGCCCCAGAAGGTTGTTCGTTAACACTCTGTAACAGTAAATTGGTGAATGCCCTTTTGGCTCCAAACAAACGAATTGTAGTGAGACCAGGGCTGGGGAGACACGTGGTCATTCATTGACTATTTTAATTAAACTTACTCATCGACATGCAAATAAGACCATTACCATAATCCCCTTTACTTCCGCCATTTGTCACTTTCTGACGAAGATGACTTGCACTTGTTATTACCCACTAAGACATCTATTTGCGTTTAAAGTATCCTTGTAATTTAATCTTTTATTTACAGTGGCCTATGATATGGTTTGTAAGCTTTGAAGACGATGAAGCTTACCGTTATATTGTCAAAAATCAGTCAAATTATATTGTTTTATAGGAAAATATTAACGCAAGCAAATTTATGTCATTTTGATGCATAACGAAATATATATTACTCATTTATTATTTTTTCTTCAAATTTCCTTTTGACAATGAAAACAACTTTATTTTTTGAGGAAAAACTCGACTTTTCCGTTATTTTTTATTTGTTTTCGTTCTATATATTAAATATGTTTAGTGTATTTGCGACGCTCAATTTACAGCCCATAAATCTTCAATTGCAAAAATTTCAGTGAACAATTACATCTCTCTTTTCGTTTCTGCATACTTTCTGTTTAAGTTACTCAATAGTTTATATGCCTTTTTTGTGGGGTGGGGATAAGGATAGTATCGTCTTTAGATCCACCTATATTCTTTTCTTCGTATTGGATACAACTTTATAATGTATCCGTAAGAAGGAGTGACCGCTAAGTACAAATAAGGTAGCACTTTTCCTTCTCGAAAAGTCTTTAAAAAAACACGCTAATTAGCAATATGCTATGGTAGGAAAAACGAAACCCGTCAGAATAAACTCCTTGATTAGTGTTGATTGTATCACGCATTTATTTTGGGGGGCAAACTCCCCTTCTCTCTCCCTCTCTCTCGCTCTATCTTTCTGCCCATCTCTCTTTCTATCCATCACTCTTTATCCCCCCTCTCTCTCTCTTTATTTCTTTCCCCCTCTCTCTCTTTCTTTCTTTCCCCCCCTCTCTCTCTTTCTTTCTCTCTTTAAAGATGCATCATCCTCTCTTCCTCACCTCCCCCACTATCTCATTCTTTTCGTATCCTCCATCGCTCTCGATCTGTGACTCTCCTCACGTCACCCTCTTTTCCTCTCTCCATCAACTGGAGTCACGCGGAATTAGCTTCACTGTCTTCTCATCCAATGTTCCCCATCATCATCATCTTCCACCTCGTCCAATCATTACGTCACCATAGAAACCACTTTGACGTCATTCAACCGGTATCATTCAATTTGTTCGACCAATCAACGTTGTTGATGGTAGCGCTAGCAGTGCCAGTAGGGTGTTAAATTGATTTATTTCACTTTTTCTGGTAACATAGAAGTTGGAGCATGTTTCTGTTTTTATATTCATACGAAGGATAACCTTTACTACTTGCGGTCTTATTGCGACTAAATGTTGGAACGAACTTATTTATTCGGTCTTTTCTGGTTTGCATCCTGAATGAATGATGCTCTGATTTGGAACTTTATGTTGAACGAAGTTTTCTGGCGTTAGCAGACTAAGGTAACATAGTAGAAAGATGTTGAGGTACGAACGGACATTATAACTACCAAACGTATATCAACTGCTGTCTTACCACACGAAGGTCGAAAATGATATACGCCATAATTAGTCCTTGGACATGTCTTGATACGGTGAGAGAGATCATCGTGTTAGTGAAAGTAGTAGTAGTGGTGATAGTGGCGGTGGTGGAGTGGCGCTGGTGGTGGTGGTGGTGGTAATGGTTATGATGGTGGCCGCTTATGGTGGTGGTGGTGGTGGTGGTGGTTATGGTGGTGGTGATGGTGTGATGGTGGTGATGGTAATGCGATGCATGGAGATGGTGGTCGTGCAGTGTCGTTGGTACTGGTTGTGGTGGTGATGAAGATATTATTGAGGATGGTGATGATGATGTTAAATGATGATGATGCTGATAGACACAATGCACTACGGTTTAGACGAATTGTAAAAGATGTACTAATGCACTTGTAGTGATGACGCACATTTTTTTCAAATAAGGAACTAATAGTGGTGGTGGTAGTGGTGGTGACGGTGTGGTGGTGGAAGTGGTGGTTTTGATGGTGATGGAGATAGTGGTGTTGGGGAACGCTTATGATATTGGTTGCCGTGTTCATACAGAAGGTTGTGTTCCTGTAACTTCGTGATAAAATTCATATTATACTGATGCTCATAAACAATATCCCATCATTGTGGAGAACAATGTCTTTAATATGAGGCATGTCGAACAGTACATTATTTATTTTTAAAAAAAAGATTATTAATCGCAAAATGGTTGTGTGACGGTGATGACTTCTAGACATGCCATAGATGTCATACTTATTGTTTATAATATCATATTTGAGATACCTTTGTGATGCATTACACGATCCGATATTATATTGGTAACAGTATAAGTCAATACAATAGAAGATAGATAATGAAATGTTAGGTCGTGCTGCAAAAAGTCATTACGATGATTACAGTATGCAGAAATGAATAGCCCAACTATTGATAAAGATTCAGTCGGATTCACACAGGTGCACTATGTCCTTTTCATAATGACTAATCCCAGGTCACTGCATTCATGGTACAGCGCATCGTTCCACAATTATTATAATCATAATTTATAATGTACATTTTAAAGTGGTTTTTCCAACACTTTTTATAAGGTCTCTAAATTGTGGTCACGATTGTAACACCCAAGAGAGTTGTAATTTATTATGTCGTATGAGTGCATTATTTGTAGGCCTATATATAACATATTGATATATGAATAGTTTTTTTCTTCAGAAACTTATAGATTAACCGGAATCCTAATGGTTATGAATTCACTTCTGGCTGAGGAATTAGACCACGTGTAATTGAATAGATTGACTCAAGGATAACACTACAGCCTGTCTCAAAAATATAATCAACTATTAAATTCCACCTCCATTAACATGTCGTGCGAGCTGATACAAAAAAAAAGAAATAATATCCGAAAACTGCGAAATGTTGAAGAAGAATTACCCTATTCTTATTGCCTCGTCTCTCCAAACACAATATTTAAAACTTGTAGTATAACTTAAGTTTCCTTTAAAGATTTCTGTAGGCAGATATACTCCTCTATACCNCCTTTGGGGGAGGAGGGGTGGTTAAAAAAAAGATTCAAGCATTGTCTTTTCATTCGGTTTCATTCGGTTTCATTCGGTTTCATCGGGTTCCAATCTCTCTCTCTCTTTCTCTCTCCAGCTGCTCTCTCAGACGTACACACAAGTAGACACATACACACCCACTCACACACACACGCACACAGGCCCACACACGCTCCCACTTAATATATCCCCCATCGTCATTTATGTTTAGATCTGGATTGTTGACTTCGATTATTATAGAGAATGAGTTTGTTTGTCCTCTCAATTTTTGTGTTAAATTCTTCATCAGACATTATATGTGATAATACATACTGTCTAGAGAAACAAATGAACGGCTGAAAGTAATGTAGGGCATGTGTCTACATTTTCTATCTCTCCTTCTCTCCCTCTTCCTCCCTCACTCTCTCCCCTCCCTCTCTCCATCTCTCTCTTACCCGTCCATCTATTATTCTTTCTTCCTCTTACCCTTAATTGTCTCTCTTCATTTCTATCTCTCTTTCTTTTTTTCTTTTTTTTTTCTTTTCAAGTGTACGCCTATTACATTTACTTATTAAAAGGCCATTCCTCTGGCAATATCAAACATGTAATGAAATGCAATAAAACCTTTTCCCCTCAACCACATTACATAGATAAAGTACCTACAAATTAATATGAATATGGAGCCAAAGTTTTACTCAATCTGCCTTTTCATTGAACCTGACATCTCACCCCTCCCCAACTCCAGCTCCAATGCTCAGGTTTCATATCAAACAAACAAAATCTTTCTTTTTTTCTCGTAAAAGCTCGTTATGAAAAATTGTTTGGAAGCATGGACATTGAATTAGGGCACCTCATTTTTTTCTTGGACAGACTATACATACAGGTAGAACCGAGTAGGTACAGGTAATGCATTACCTGTCACTTTGTACTGCGGAGATAAATGACAATTCTCTTTTGTGTTATTTATAGCTACAAAGAAATGACAATTGCAATTTTATGCATGTGGTTCATATCAAGACTGTTACGATACAACTGCAAGGTTGATAAAAGGGAATTTAAATTCGATTAAATTTTAGTTAGATGCGGATTTTCTTGCAGATATTCCCCATTCAGTTCATGCTCGGTCCTTTCTGTTCTTAACTCAGTGTCATGTCTAAGTCAGTCTTTATATACAATTACCCATGGAATGCATATGCAAGAAGTATGGACTTGTTTGATAGAATTCCCTTACAGAAGGAAATTTCAGGTAGAAGTGAAAACGGAAATGCAGTAATCATTTGTAAATCAGTTCAATGTTGAAGTAATAGTCAGTAGTTAAACAAGTTCAGGGTTTAGGTATACCACGTGATATCAATATGAGAAGAAGAGAATAAACATGCTTTACTCTGGAATATCTTTTTCATTTGATGTATCCACACCTCCATTGGTTGAAGGAAAACTGCATTGTCAACACTTAAATTTTTAATTATGATAATATAATTCCCCAAAATATCCAATGGAAAATGAATTAATGAGCTTAATTGAGTGTGGGGCTCGTTATCTTTTTACCCCCTTAAAAAATTAAGGTCGGTACTTATTTTATGATTTAATGTTGACTTACATATTCGGTCTCCTAAGGCCGTAATGTACTATCGCTGCGATAAGACTAGACATCAATTAAAATACATTTTTCAATGTTCATTGTGTTCCAAAAAAATTGATTAACTGTTAACGTGTAGATCAAAATATGATCAAAATGCAGTCAAAACGGTATTGTATCTTGGACTTCCTCTCTTTCTCCTCTCTCTCTCTCTCTCTCACTCGCTCCCTCTCTCTCTCTCTCTCTCTCTCTCTCTCTCTCTCTCTATATATATATATATAATATATACTATGAACTAGGCCTATATACTATCTGAAGAAATAAAATTGAAATCGGTCATAGTGGCAAGGAGAACTCTCTCAATGATTTTTATTTTAATTGTTTTAAATGTTATTTTTATATCGCCGTGACGGAGTATTATCCACATTAAATTATTCATTCTCTCTCTCTCTCTCTCTCTCTCTCTCTTTATATACACATAATATATATCTATATATACATGCACATTTACAATACTTGAAGCCATATATTCGCATCGATAATAACAGAAGGCCTTGTCTAGCGTGCGTAAGTCTGGATCAATTTGTCAATATTCGGCATGCGATCGAGGACACGGTCGCAAGACCAGTAATTAGCCACCATGGCTTACATTCTTTATCGCGTGACACCACTCTAATTAGAGAATCCATTCGGCAAAACCATAAATCTTTGTGCACTATATGGCTTTGTGTATGCCCTACTGGGAGCTACAGCTCTAACAATTGGAATGTAGCAAATTATATGAACAATGGTGACATTTTTTTTTTATCTTGTTCATCACATTAATCGTCCACACGTTTTGTTATGATTTTTCTACTTTTGTTCATTTTGTCTGAACAGCATTTACAGATTTCAAAATAGTTTGCTTTCATATAAACGAATATTGGATGTGAAAATATAAAGATGACGACGGTGATTAAATGATATTGTTAAAAGGAGATGTTTCAAAAGAATAGCAAATAATTTTATCTAGATGTTTGAAATGTTTTCCAATTGTCCTTCTTCATTCTACAGACCCAATGATGCGAACGTCCTATCGCCACAAAACTTACACCAGATAGCACTACCTACCTAAAAGGTACACACCTACTTCACTGAGCCACGCCCACTTCGGGAGGACAACCACGCCCACATGTTTGCTTCCTTCTTAGGCCCAACGATCCGACACGCCCACTCATCTTGACAAGCACATCAACCTACAATACCACTATTGGACGTTCCACGCCCCTAATACCACCGAGCCACGCCCAGGGGTGCAGACTACCAGGCCACATCCACCTGTCATTCCCTCTATCTCTCTATCGTTGATCTTCACCCGTTCCTCCGTCATACATGAACCACATGCCTAATCGTCATCACTCCCACTATGTGGCAAACGGTGAGATCGACGATGACATCACAAACCCCATACATCTGGTAAGCAAATTAATTCTTTAATTTAGTCTTCTAATTTCATGCATACAACAAAATTGAAAGTTTGAGAAAAGTCGGATAACTAATAAGAAAGTTATTAATTTTTAATGACATGAAAAACTTCGAAAATCACAAGACAAATTGGCGACTCACTAATGAGTCTGTGANTGCCTCACTATCCACTAATTGCTTCCTTTATATTGATAATATAAATTTCCAACATTCCCCCCAAAAAAATTCATTTCTTCACACCAAGTTGTATTGATAGTATTATAATTTGTGTATGCACTCATATAGAATATTTTTTTTAGTTAAAACATGACAAATGTGAATTTGATAAACTAATTAGAATCTATATAAAAATCAATGATATAATATTCAGAAAATAGTTTCAATTTTTCAAAGTTCTTTTGTGAAGATTTTGTGAACTGTCATGCATGCAATGTGATGAAAATCACACAACCTGGGCAAGGCATGGGAAAATCCAGTTTTAGGGGATAAAAAGGGAAATTAATGGGATAAAAATATGTAAAGAAATAGACCGGTTCGTAGATACAATCTGCGCATGCGCAGATAAAGGTCTTTTGTACAAAATTGTAAAATCCACCGAGACTAATACTGGATACACGCTCACGAAAGTTATGAAATCTTTATTCATGTATGCACCTGTGATACATTCTATTGAACACAAGTGTAAGAAATCCTTTCAAGAGGACAAGCAAAGAATATCTCTATGACTTTAGCTGTGATTATTCAAATTGGGATTTATCTATATTTACAAGATTTGTGGATATTTGGGGTCATTTGAACCATGTGTTAACTACGAACTTGTCGATAGTTAAATAATGAGGCAATGACGTCACAAACTAATGACCAAATTGGCAATTTATGTAATGACTTTCTAAGTTCCATAGTTTTATATACTTGAAAGAAAATCATAACTTCCTTATTAGTTTTCCGATTTTACTCAATTTGTTTGCTCTGTTTCTTTTGTGTCTTTGCATCTTTTAAAGCTAATTATTTTTGAAGAATTAGACTTTGAATTTATACCCGATACTGGGTTTAATAATTAAGTTGGTCTGAAGTCTAAGTTTCGCGTTGTTAAACTTGATTTTCACCCAGGGTCAGTTCTATCTGAATTACAGGGCATGTGGTATATCTAACGAGCAAAGGCCTACCATGGTTTAAATATGAAATAGTCCTTTAAACAATAAAGGAGACATCACATTAGATGTAAATCAAACATTTGACAACAATTAACTGATCATCGCTCGGCCTCATTGTATGCTGGTACATGACGCTAGTTTGTATCGTCACCTATCCGCCAACCTGGCCGGATTTGTCAACTTACTACTGTATGAACCAATAATTGGGCAATCGGCTTCGTATACTCTGGCAGACCTCTGTCACCTCACTCGAGGGGAGGAGGTGTTTTATATTTAATGATCATGCCTTATTTGGTATATTTTCAAGTATCAAATTTACACCATAACAATAAAAGGTGTCAACTTAATAATCAAGACAGACACGTTCATGGTCATCACAATTTGTCTATAAAGACCCCATCACCAACACATCCTGTTGAGTTCGGTCGCAATTGGGGGAAGGGATATATACACGAATGTTCCTCCAACAATGTTTTATCTTTTTCTCCCCCTTGCATTACTTTACGTAACTTTCTAGCAGCGAACTTCGCGCAAAGTGTCAGCTACGAGGTTGCGGCTTGGGCTAATAACACCGTCTCATTTGCCAGTATAAATATCAAACGTAATCCGATAGTGCATTTTCCTTTATTTTTATCCGTCCTCAAATGAAATTCGGCCACCCAATTCCGGCTGGCATCTTATTCCGGTCTCGAGTACTCTCTCGAGTTTCTCTAATTGGAGTCGTCGAGGTGCTCTCTGCAGAGCGGTGGTATCACCCGAGGCGCTAGCTGACATCGCGATGCTAGGCAACCCCGCCAAAGAACCTCGATTTTCATCCTATAACCGAAACTGATGACAGTCATCTTGACGTTTCAGGGAAAAATAATCTCACGCCATATCATTTCTTTACATCTATACAAACGTAGTGGTATTTACGATTAGCGAGAAAATCAATTTTGAATTATTTATCTTTAATACATAGTAGATAGATGCGTGGTACGTGAGGCGGAAGAAACTGATGGAGACAGCGGATAACAGATATTTTTGAAAAGTAATACTCGAGATCACAATGAAAGAAATGAAACTGCATTCTCCGTGGCTGAGGAAGTTTGATTAAAATGTTATAATTAAGAAAATCATGTAATCTACGAGACATGGGTCAACATTATCTTCGGGCATTGTTTAGGTAAAATTAGGTCGATTGATAGTACAAAATGGAGAAGCAAGAGTATCTTTGATATAATTCAATAATTTAAAATAGTCTTTTAAATAATTGTGGTTGTGACAGTACTGAACAAATCATCATGTTACTGGTAGCACATAAGTATTTTCTTAATACAAACCCATACCAGGGATGTTAGTTTAAACTCTCATATCCCTGCCCATACGTACCTAACGGCCTAAACAGCATGTTAATTATTTATTCACTCATTTATCCGCTTACTATTTTTGACATATTCATGTAACAAACGCGTTTCTTCGCGCCAATTGTGAGATAGATAGAATCGTATTCGGACGGATTGATAGGCAGGTTGTTTGAAAGTTAAATAGATACACATGAAGTGGTTTGGTGACGATGAAGAGGCAGGGATCGATATCTATATCTGTTACATTTTGTAGCTCTGATCAATATGATCCACAGCGCTTGTTTACACGAATCTCAGGGCACGCACGCTGCGTGAGCGCCGACCGAGGCGCCGAAATTAGCGCGGTTAATTAGGCTCGTTCAATGAATTTCAGTGGAAAAAATCAAATTGCTTTCAGAATTCCAGGTGGAAAATTGAATTTCGTTGTCTCTTTCTAAGGAAGAAATTTCCAGAGAAGAAATACATTAGATTAGATGAGTGTTCACTACTACTTTCTGCGCTTAAAAAGGATATTTCGTTAGAATAAACATCGTCGATGCAAATTGTGAGGTAATGGAATTTAGGTCTGTTCACTTAAAAGCTCATGGATATTTGAATGGACGAAAAATTTCACTAATTTATTCCATTTCGATAATCTTAATAAATTTTTGTTACATTATTCGATTTTCAAAAAGGGTGAACAAAAGTTCAAAAGTCCATGAAAACCTCGTATAATGCACAGTTCATGGAGGGAAATATAGAACCTTATATCAGGGAGGTGATAGAGAAGGAGTAGAAACTATTCAAACGCATTCGTGAGTTCTAAAGCGTAATAATGGGATGTGTAACATTCCAGTTGGCTTTGAAGTTCCATACTCCGAGCTGCTCTTCCACAGCGGGGATTTTAGGAGGCCAGGCACCAGTTTCACATTTATTACAAAATAGTAGATTACCAGCAAAATATCAGTGTAAGTTATAACATTTATTTGTGGATTGTATTGGGAAAATTGCATCAAACAATTTTTCAAATTTAGTACTCCGCCCTTCCTGTAATTTTGTGTGTCCTTGAGCTGGTTGAATAAAAATTAGATCCTGACATTTTTTAATGTCCCGTCATTTAATCCATGATTTACAATCTTCGATAAATCTAAGTTTGCTAATGCGTGATTTTAAATACTTTTGCAGTTGGAAAAGGGATGAAATTACACAAGTTTGTGTTCGCTTGTTCTACTCATTACACATTCAAAAATTTATGAGAAATCATGGAAAGGGACAGCGAAAATTTGCTGGGATATGCTGGGATACCATTTTCTGATGTAGGAATTCTAAATCCTAAAATATCATGCGCTCTTTAATCTCATCTCCTGGTCCTACATGTTAAGCCTACATTAGGGAGCATATTAAGCGCCACTTACCGCCTGTTACCATCACAAGCGGTAGTCGCATCCTTAACAAACCACGGGAAATTGCATCTGAATTTCTTGCAGCTTTTCAAACCTCTAGGGAGTTTCATGTCAACCTGGGAAGTGTGACTTCCCTTTTGGCCAGCTACATAATTTTGATGTCTACCGCCAACTACTTTCTCTTCGGGAAAAAGAAAGTCTCTCTGGTCCAGATAGTCTCTCTCCGTCCTTGCTGAAACATACTGCCGTTGTGTCAGCTCCCATCCTCCAGCGTTTCTATTCTGCATCACTAGCTTTCGGTAGAGTTCCAATCGTGAGGAAATCTGCCAATTACACCCGTGTTTAAATCTAGTGATAGGTCATCTCCGTTTAACTATCCGTTTGAGGCCATTGACCCAAAGGCAAATCTTTAAAGGTGGGCGACTGGCCTTTTAATTATTAAATTCTTATTTACAAGGCTCCTTATCAGTGGGTGAAGGAGGTGTTCCGGGTGTCTTATTTCTCTTCTTTTCTACATTTTCTGGCTTTTTCTATTTTTTTTTAATTGTTTTTATTTTCACCACTTGACCAGGGGTACATGCCCCAGTAGCTATACCACTGATGATAGCGAAGTTGTGCGGAGGATCAAAAGGGTGTTTTCTTGCTAAAAATGCTTCTTTCCCCCATTTTACCACCTCTAACAGGTCCTACTTTGAATGGACACTGACATGTTTCACATGCAACTTTAAATAAGCAATCCGGGACAGACGTGATACCATAATAACGACATATTCATTGCATTCGTATTTCGTTTATTGCTGAAAATACACGAACAACACGTTGTCACCATTATCTCCCGTTCTTTTCTAATTTTTCCAGAGACCGCTGCCTACACTTCCGGTGCCTCCGCTCAGCCAGAGTCTGGAGAGGTACCTGAAGTCCCTGAGTCCTCTCGTCTCCAAGGAACAGTATGAGAGAACCCACGCACTCGTCCAGGAGTTCCTCAAGCCAGGAGGAGAAGGAGAGACATTGCAACAGAAGCTGTACGAAATGAGGGAAACCAAAGTGAACTGGGTAGGAACCTCGAGCTGATTGTGGTGTCCGTCCTGTGCAAAGCTAGTGCTTCGCAACTAGATAACCCCCAAACCTTACACAAAATAACAAAAGACAAAAAAATCAAAAACATAGAAAATGCATTTTGATATTAGGGAGGAGGAACGGGTGTGATTCATTGGTTTCCTGGCTCTTTTCAAGTATTCCCTAAAAACATTTTTTTAAATCATTCTTATGGACTTGATGGCAGCCATCTAATGCCATGAAGCCCGATAAAACATCGATACTTCTCATCGATGATCATGGCAGGCGCGATAGCTCAGTTGGTAAAGTAGTGGTCTCGTAATCCGGCGACCCGGGTTCGAAACCAAGGCGACGCGGTAGTACCCTTTGTAAGGCATTAATCCTTTTTTCCAGTTCTCTCGGAGAGGACCTATTAAAAGCCGTCGGTCTTCTGGCTGCTTACTAAAAGGCATTCATGCTTTCTTTGCAGTCAGTTAAAATAACCACCACTACACCACAATATGGTGTGAACTGCCTGCCATAGGGACAGGGGCTTTATTTAATTCATATACATGTATCATATTAAAAATTGTATTTCGTTCTATCGCAACGGATGATTGTTTACCACTTTTTTTACCACAGACATACGACTATTGGCTAGATGATATGTACCTCAAGGTTCGGTCCGCCTTGCCCATCAACAGCAACCCTGGAATGGTTTTTCCCAAGCAACATTTCAGAGACGAAGGTCAAAGGTTACGATTTGCTGCAAAACTGATATCCGGTATTCTGGACTACAAGGTTGTTATTGATGCGTAAGTATAAGCCATGTAAAAATTATTTTTCCTTCTTACCGACAGGTTGTTGTGTAATAAGATGTCAATTAGCAAAAAAGAAGCCCAGAACAGAGCAAATAAAGAGAAAGAACTGATTAACGCAATGCAGAAGAGAAAACTAGTGTATGTTGGTAATGTGATGAGAGGAGGATGCAGAAGATGTTGCTGGAAGGAATGGTACAGGGTAAAACGAGAAAGGGGTAGACAGCGAATCACTTGGTTTGACGATGTCAAGAAATGAACTGGTGCATAGTCGCCAACCCCTTCCAAAGGAAAGGCACTAGATGATGATGAAGATGTCGATTGGGAATGTATGGTTTCTTTTGAACGGTTACCATTCAAGATAAGCAAACTTGTTATTGGACCGTCCTGCACCATCCTCCCTATCCGTCCTCTCAATTTAAATTCGTATTCATGATGAGCGTTAAGGATTCATTAGATTCGAATTTTACCCCATGAGTACCACACACTGGGCAAACTTGTAGACGGGAGTGTCCCTTTGGAAGCGTCCGGCAGATACCATGTCTCAAAACCTTCACGTAATTCGTCCATTTAATTGAGGGTCCGCGAAACATAAATCCATACTAATTAAAGTCAAATCATCGACCTTAACGTAGGGTACATGGTCAAATCGATCGAAGAATCGGTTTCCTGTATCGAAAAGTCCTGATAGCGTTTAGGAGTCATTAAGTAATTATGATATTTTAACCTATAGAGGTAAAACAAACAAAAATGAAGGCATAACAGGTAAAAATAATGATACTGACCAAATATTCCTGTTTACCAGAATTGCACATTTTTTAAAAACACATTCTAAAACGCTTTCACCTTCATCTCTTCAAAAAAATTTTAGGCGAGCGTTACCCGTCGACCGGGCCAGGCACAACAAGCAGGGCCAACCGCTTTGTATGGAACAGTACTACCGACTCTTCTCATCCTACCGGGTACCCGGTCTACTCAAAGATGAGTTAGTCTCTCCGGGTAGCAGTCTCATGCCCGAACCGGAACACATCATTGTCGTATGTCAAAACCAGGTAGGCCCACTAATATATTAGGGATTGTCAGACCCAGCATTCTTCAAATTATTCTAAAAAGGCAACTTGGGTACCGGGGGCATTTGTTTTCTAATTCCCCCTCCCTCTTCCGCCGAAGGTGAATGCCACTGTAATCGTTAACTTTGGTGTAGTTAAGGATGCAGCTGTTGGAGTGGGGGTATACTGGTCTTACTATTCGACTGAAATGAGATGGAGCTAGGCAACAGGGTTTGGAATGAAATCATGTTACCTACTTTTTCCTATTTATTTCATTCTCTTGCCCCCCCCCCTTGTACTTTTGACAATATTGTAATTATGACTAATGGAAGTTTCTTTGCTATAGGCCACTAGACTTCCCTCCCCCGTAAAAAAGTGCATTGTAATATAATTATGTATGACATAGTAGATGATCCGAATAGTTGTCATTTGGGAAATATCCTATCGGCCTTCTTAACTTTGCATGGGTAATTTCCAAAGGAAGGAAATTTTTTATCCCGAAATGAAAAAGCATATCGTTACTATACTAGTTAAGTAGTTAAGGCTCTTAACATTTTCTTTAGCTCACGGGTTCATTCCAGATTTTTCGTTTCGTTCAGGACTCAAGTTTCAAATGTCATTTTCCTTAAATTCACTAATATCGAAATATAATTCTATTTCGAAAGCAGATTTAAAAATGTGTATCCACTCAAAAGAAAATTGTTTTACGAATGGTTTTCTTCACTATTTATCTAATCTTCTCAATTTTCTGCAGTTCTTTATCTTAGACGTCATAATCAACTTCAAACGACTGAGCGACCAAGACCTGGTCAGTCAACTCAAGAGAATACTAGATGCTGCCAAAGAAAACCCCGACTCCGTCCCGTTGGGTCTCCTTACCACCGCCGATAGACCAACATGGGCTAGTTCTAGGGCTAGATTAATAGAAGGTTAGTTTATCATCTCTTTTCCTACTTTGCGTCATTCCATGACGCATTGAAAACATATTAAATGTAATTATGTACTACATAAGCATTAATAGTTTGTAAATGGATTGACTGAATCTTGCTCGTTCAATAAAGGCATACGGGTACATGGGAAGAAACACGCGTGATACACAAATTTCAGATGTGAGGACATTTGAATAGCAATCGCTTCTGTAATGATATCTGCCATATTTGGCATTAACATGATCGCAAATTCTTTTTTTTTTAAATCAACCTAAGGCAAATTGTATGGCCTTCTACGTCACATATTGAGATGTACGAACATTATAGTGACATATATAATCCAGGATTTCTATGGCATGTACAGTTGGGTATTCCAATGCACGTGATATGATTTTTAGAAAGTAGTTTCGATAATGTTCATAAAAGATGGAATAAATTGCAAATATTTTGTCATCTTTACCTGTACTCAACCTTCGCTTCAATTTCAGATTCAACGAATCGCGACTCGCTTGACATGATAGAGCGATGTATCTTTGTTCTCTGCCTCGACGAGCGCATGGACTACCCTCCGCCCGAGGTCGGCAAGCCCATCGACTCGGACGACGAGCCTCTCGGTCACCATATGCTTCACGGTGGAGGAGTCGAGCACAACACGGGCAACAGGTGGTTCGATAAAACCATGCAGGTTAGTGTCGAGTTCGGTTCTTGTTCTACATAAAGTCGAAAGTAATCCCTAAGGTTGAGGGAACACATTATTATGCTCCAAAACTTCAGATACTTCTAATACATGTAAATCTTAAGGTGCCTCTTACATAATAAAGTAGGACATGTAAGTTTAGGTTTAAGTGATGTTTAGTGGTGCACAAGAAAAGACCCAAAATCGTGGCAGACACTTGATATTGTACAACCAGCCCCCTCCCCCACCCCCTCCAAATCTTTCCAAATCATCCTCCTACGACGTCTCCTATTAGGTAGTATCAAAATGATACACTGAACGTTCAACATTATTACAAATGAATCGTTAATATCCCTAACACGAATTTGGTAGTAAATGTAAAATATCTCAATACTGAGCAACGATTTTTTTTCTTTTCGATTTAGCCGTCCCAATCAAACATTCGGGATATTGTCACTCTACAACTTCCCGGACTGGATGGGATTACGGGTTGGGTTATCGGTGGTAATTCAGACAATACTTTGTTTATCTTTATCCGTAGTTCATCATCGGTACCGACGGCCAATCCGGTCTCAACTACGAGCATTCCCCGTCTGAAGGAGTCGCGGTCGTGCAGCTTGTCGAACATCTACTCAAATACATGTACGTCCTTTATATATTTCTTAAACTTTAAAATATCCTGCACGGGTACTGAAGGTCACATTGTTTCAGGTCCGTGTACCGACTTATAGGTTTGCACGTCAATAAGACATTTAAATGAATAAAGGGTTCATATTTTTTTTCTCTCTGACTATTTCAGACTTTATATTTCCTGGAGATATAATCCGGCCGAATAAACACCACATTTAAAGAACAAAAGATCAAACGTTTTTTTTTTTTTATATAAATATTGATTAAAAAAATATTCTTATGAACCATTTCAGAATAACTTTGAAAATTCTAAAAGTATAGAATATTATTGTCTATTTATCATAGAATATTTCTTGTCCATGGATTGTTCAAGATCAATTTACGTGATCAAATATGCGTATCCTAGATGATTCACTCCTGAAATGTTTATAACCCCTGTGACGTTAGGGTAATATAAGCCTTTGTTATTTTCTTGCCCGATTGTCGAAGTCAGTTTATGCGCGTCTATCGCAAAGCAATTGGCTTGAAGAAATCAGCCGCTTTTGCTGAGAGTCAAGGTACGCGCTCGGCTTATCACAGGCTTGCAGTTCCATCTAACAATCATCTGATATTTTATCTTCATACAGTGACTCTGAAACACACAAACGGAAACTGACGAGAGCACAGTCAATATGTGAGCTTCCTAATCCACGAAAACTCAACTGGAAAATCTCACCAATCATACTCCAAGACATCGAAATAGCCAAAGCTCAGATAACATAGTAAGTCATTAATGTTTTCTGGGTGTCGATACTTTCTTAATTCTTTATGTACCATGAAAATGGTCTCCCTATGCCTCATGATATTTTTAAAGGGTGAAATATACCAAAGGATTTGAGATTATTTAGAGTCCCCCCTGTAAAAGTGTTCCACCCCTTCCAATATGCTTAAAACCTAATCGTGCATCCACCAGGAGAAGGTGTGACGTTTTATGTCACTTGAAACTCTAGTCACATGGGCACCTTATAATGTGTTTATCCTTTGTTGTCCCATCTTTTAAATGAAGTCCTGTATCTTCTCCTGGTCAAATGTGTTATCACTGTAAATATTTTTTAAACGTCATACCATTTGTCAATAATTGTCATTAACTGCTTTACTCCAATTTTATTCTCAACGACCTTAGTGCTGTCAATGATGCTGATGTCAAGCTACTACGTTTCACTCAATTCGGTAAAAACTTCCCCAAATCTCAGAACATAAGTCCCGATGCCTTCGTACAGCTAGCACTGCAGCTAACATACTACAGGTATGAACACAGAACTCGCTCAATTTCCTATTGATTTGAGTAATGTATTTGAACAGCTCTATTTTATTTAAACATATTTGTGGCTTACACCCAGTAAATAAGATCGATTGATCGATCTGTATTGAAAAACAAGTCAGAAAAAAATTTTGGAACATGCGGGACTTGAACCTTCCATTTACTGCTTGCCGGGCAGCGACTCTTCCACCAGGCCATCACTGGTCCATGGCACAGGTTCCAAGATTTTTTCTGACTCGTTTTTCAATACAGATCGATCAATCGATCTTATTTACTGGGTGTAAGCCANTCAGAAAAAAATCTTGGAACATGCGGGACTTGAACCTGCCATTTACTGCTTGCCGGGCAGCGACTCTGCCACCAGGCCATCACTGGTCCATGGCACAGGTTCCAAGATTTTTTCTGACTCGTTTTTCAATACAGATCGATCAATCGATCTTATTTACTGGGTGTAAGCCACAAATATGTTTGAATAATTGAAATGTCTCCCAGGAAGCATTACATTTATAAAGCTCTGGTATAATATTCAAATATATTATATGAAAATATCCTGGAAACGAATGAAAACTAACAAAGAGATATTGCACATGACAGGGCGTTAACAAATTGCACTTGTAGGATTAGTTAAGGAGAGAAAAATCAAATACCTTGGTCGGTTCCAGGACACCTACCCCCTGGACGTCCATCCCCGGGACAACTACCCCCCAGACAGCTACCCCCTAGGATAGGTGTCCGGGGTAGTTGTCCTAGAGGATGGTTGTCGTAGTGGTAGTTGTCTGGGGGTAATTGTCCGGGGTGGATGTCCAGGGGGCAGTTGCCATAGGGGATAGTTGTCTGGGGTGGATGTCCAGGGCGTATAGTGTCCTAGAACCTATTTGAACAGCTCCAGTATAATAATTATCTCAGTCACACAAACGAGACCGACATCAGTCCGACAGACCGAGCAAACAAAATACATCTCCCCGCATGGCCAGGAGTCCGCCTGTTTGAAATTGATGTGGAGTCGATTTGGAGGTGTGACACCCAATACTTTTTAATTGTGATACGCCCCAAGTACTTAATTTGATACATGAATGCAATCAAGTTTCAATAACTATTAGGCTACTGAAATCATGACATTATTTTGATTGGCTGAGGCCAAATCCGTTAACGAATGTTTCAGCATTTGTTATTGACAAGAAGTCTTATAAAACCGGCTAAATACATGCATTATACTTAATGATGAGTTGATGTATATTCTTCAAACAAAGATATCTCTCAAAAGAAGCTTTCGTTATAAAATCCTGCTTATTTTTTTCTTTCTTGAAGAATATACGGGCGTTTGACGAGTACATACGAGAGCGGTTCCACACGTCGGTTTCAGGAAGGCCGAGTCGACAATATCCGAGCCGCTTCACCGGAAGCTCTAGAGTTCGTACGATCAATCAAAGGGGAACGAGAGGCCAGTGTAAGAAAAAATATATTTTCTATGTTATTTCATTTTCACTGGTTACTTATTGATATTTAAATAGTACTATTATAAGGAAGGAAGCCGTACGAAGTATATATAGCCTATATATTTATAGATATATAAAAACATGTTGTTTAAATCGTATCTTTCAAAACTAACAAGGCCGTATAAGAAAACTTTAAGGAAGTACGGGATTCGTTGCCATGGAAACTCTAAGAAATTTGAGTACAATAGCCGAAGTGATTCACTTCAAACCTTACTGCTGTTTTTATTTCACCATCTCATATCTATATGATCCTTTTATTTTCGACGGTCGACGCCGTGGGTTTTTTTTTCTTCTGCCTAAGGTTCAAAGTAGATCATCCTTGTATTTGTTTCTACTTTTAGATAGAGGAGAAGAAGTTCTTGATGAGGGAAGCCATCAAAGCCCAAACAGAAACATGCTTACAGGTATAATATTGAAGACGACTCATTTCTATTTATAATGCATTTCTCAAAGTTGGCCATCGTTTCATGAAAGGGCCATAATCATGATAAATACAAGTTTGCTGAAGTCCCGTCGAAACGCGTTTATTATAATTAACTTGTGTATCAACGGGATATCGGAAAACTACATGACAGTTCCGTGAAACGATGACCTGGGCTTTTATAGTTAACCAATTCACGCTAATTTCCCGTACCTTTATTATCCAACTTCGTCTCAAATTATTGTATCACGTTAGTAGCCCTTCAAAGAGCCCTTTAGATATGACCAAATATAAAGTGATATTGCACATTCGATGTAGATTTATGTGCAGAAGTACACAAACTCGGTATGTGTGGTACATCATAGTCATGGCTGTCACTTCAGAACTTTTGAAAGAAATAGTTAAGGTCCTACATGATTTAGACAAATTCATTACAATGTGTAAAGCCTTCTCCTTCTTTGGCATGCTCAGAGGAGCTTTGCTTTTACCATATATTTTACCGTTGATCCTGTCCTTTACTAAATAGTAAACTTTTAACATGATCAGCGGAGATATATTTCATAGATGTGATGCAATCTAGTGGATATGTCTCTGGTTTGTGAACCATATCCTTTGGTATAGCATTAATTTATATTTGCCGCTCTCGACCAAGGTTTAGTAAAGTGGGTACGTGGTAGAACTTCTTTTTTCCACGTCATGAGTGCTACGGTCGCCGGAGTTACATCTGGGATATACATGTAACAATGCAAAGCCATATTGAAGCGCATAGAGACGTTTTGCCATGTTTTGTATATACAAGAATTGAAAATACAAGATTTCTGTTTTTATTATGTTTTGAAACGGTAGACGATCACGGGACAGGGGTTTGACTGTCACCTGCTCTGTCTGAGGGAGGTCAGCAAGGAAATAGGGATGCCCCTACCAGCCATCTTCGCTGATGAGGCTTTCGAAATCAGTAACAGGTTCTGTCTCTCAACCAGTCAGGTGAGAATCCGCATGTCTAATTTCAGGATCCATATTGGTCAGTTACCATGGAAACATGTGCCCGTATGAAGTGGCGGTCGCCTTATATTGGCAAACATTCAAAGTGATGTCCTGTACAACTCTCCAACATTCTCACCGATGTGTAAATCATCTGAAAGCCAGTTTTAGCACATAAGTTTCTAATATTAAACTGTTGCCTCCTGCTTTAGTTGTCATATAATT
>BEXV01000779.1:2423-22880 GCA_003118195.1 Hemicentrotus pulcherrimus | reverse complement strand
CCCCCCCCCCCCCCCCCTGGGTGAAAGATGCTGTATTGCATCAGAATAGACATTCAGCACACAGTTTCCATATCTTTGAATCTATTGTCTATTCTCAAAATATAATGCTGTTTGGTCGTAGCTGTTAAGGTGATCATTCGATGCTGGTGGTGAATACGCTACCTTTCCTTAACCGATATTGCAATAATTATAACTATGTGACCTATCATTACTGCTACTTTTATTTTCGTATTGTTTTATAATTATCTGGATCTTAACAGTCTCTCTTTTCGTTAAAGAAAGACTGTGGGATCCAGTTGATGAACTACCATCCAAGCTCTGTCGTGAATATTTATCTAGAAGGTCAACACAATTTCAAAATTGTTGTTATGTTTTTACTGCTTGATAGTGTTTATCTATATAATGCCGAAACACACAGTCTTTAATCTGAACTGTTAGCGCATTACGAGAAGACTAACATTATGTAATAATATTTTATATTTAAAAGAAAAACATAAACTTACTTTACACTTTTATTATATACTATCTACGAATTAAATGCAGTTAATTGATGCTGGTTTTCCATCTCTTTATGCCAATCAATCTCATGACGCTATCACACATTAATCTCAGATTTCTGTATGTAGAAATATCAAATTTTTCTTTTTGTTAATCACATGCATGTGCATTTTGATTCAACAAAATCCGATTAAAATCGTTTACTTGGGAAATCTATGGTCGAATTATTTTCATTGCTTTTTTTAAATATCGTTCAATTGACAATTTTCCAAAGGATTGTGCTTGTCGGGGGCTTGTCGCCTTTTCGAAGGTGACAAACCTGGGTTTTACATAGTCACTTGCATTTGTTCTCTCATATGTTTACCAATAATAATGCAACTATTTAAATATGACGATGTTCATGGAAATGTTTAATACAAATACATTCCGTGTTCTTTATTGACCACTACGTATTGATGCGTTAGGTGACTCATTTTACACACTCCTTACTTGATTTGGAACATGTTATCTTGGTCTAATCTCTGAAACGACCATTCCTACTATTGACTATTGCAATGCTTGATATAGACCACATATTTAAAGACCCTAAATGTTGAAACTACTATGTTAGAGTTGTTCAAAGGGTAGTTGGAGTTCAAATTAATACAAACACATCCCGTGTTCTTCATTCACCACTACGTATAATAATTTGACTTTTTAACACCCAGTTTGCAACTGAATCGTTAGGGACTTTTAGATTTGCACGACGAGGACGTGGACTGCGACGTGTGACATCCTTGTAAGGCAATGAGACGTCCTTTTAAGGCGCTGGCAGTGACGTCACATTGCCTTAAAAGGATGTTACACGAGCAGTCCACGTTCCCGTCGTGCAAATTTAAAAGTCCCTAATAGCGCGTGCTTGAAACTACAAACAGATGTGATAGTATGCCTATGAAAAGCTATCCTCCAGAAGTTCACTTCTTTGACAATCACTGCTCCACATTAATGTTGGTGTACTATTTGCTCACGGATACATTCCTTTTTAGTATTCATCACAATGGCATCCGATGTATGCCTTTATCACTATTCATAGTTCAAAGTTAGCCGAACTAACCATGTGTAAGAAAATATACTCTGCATTTACCTGCAATATTTTCGAAATCATTTAACAACACTATATGCATATGAAGCGAATAGCTACATGTAGCTTATTAATGTACTGACCTTCGTGAACTTAAATTCCCTATCTACACACCTGGGAACGCTCATAAAAGATGAATCCTTTCATTACAAATTACGCCTTTTCAATTTGTTTGAATTTCAATGCTGGGAACTGCTGTTTTCAGGAGATCCATCTGACTATTTGCACCTTTTTTCTAGTTGCTTTTATACAAACCACTCTAATGGTTTTCGTGAAATGTTATTTGTTCTGTTTAACATTTAAAAGATAAACATGTGCAGTCGAATGGACCAAAATAGAGGTTTGTTTTTGTTTCATATCGAACAGTAAACAGAAGGGTCTCTGATTATGTAAATTACTTAGGATATTTCTTTTTTAAATGGAATCTAACCCGCAAAACCAACACCTTCAAAATTAATTTTGATTATTCTAAAAGCCCAACAAATATGTATTTTGACTCTTAATTTCCTGTTTGATAGCTATTTTTGTATCTCTATATTGAATTTGAAATGGTTCATCGCTATTGCTTTATATAGATGTATCTCGTGTTTGGTCTAAGAGCGCTATTCACGTAAAGAAAAATGCACATGTAATTAATTTAATTCAAATGTCTTAATCATGATAAACTAAACAATTTTTTTTTTGTTCTTCTTTTCATTGACCTAACGGGAGCTCCGTCATCCATTTTGTTTTTAATGATTATAAAATCTATCATCATCATATTTTGGGTTAATTTTTTGGTCATTTTCTTTCAATTTCATGATTTTCTTCACTTCTATTTTTAGTTTTACTCTTTTTATTTTCATACTCAGTTTATTTTATTTCTCCGTATAATTCCTACTGTTTTGTTTCAATCATTTTATTTGCATTCATTGTTATCTCTTTTTTCTAGCATCTCTTACTTCTTCTCATTCACCTATATGGGAAAGGAAAACAATCTTAGTAGCATTTTCCTTTTAAAATATATAGGCCTATTCTTAAAATTCAATCGGATTATAAATAGGTATGGCTTACAAATTTGTACCAAATATTTGTGTGTGTGCGTGTGTGCGCGCGCTGTGGTTTTCACGAAATAAATTTTCAGTCTTTTTGATTAGCTAAACCTCACATTTACAACTTTCTTTCCAAATCACTACTAGACATTTTATTCAAGAATGCAGTCTCATACAAAAGCATGGTCTCTTTCGTTGGTTAGCCTCTGATTTGGGTAATAATAATAATAATAATAATTACAGTGCTTATAAAAATTATAGCGCCTAACACTTACTTTGTCAGAAGTCTCTAAGCGCTCTACAATAATGCAGCATAATTACCCTGGCTTTAGCAGTGCAGCTGTTACGCGCTCTGCGTTTCAAGAAATAAATTTCTACCAGGTACCCTTTTACTTCACCTGGGTGGAGTGTGGCAAATGTAAATCAATGTCTTGCCAAAGGACATTAGTGCAGCGGTGGGACCCGAACCGCGGACCTTGTGATCGACAGTCCGGCGACGTATCCACTCGACCACAACACCTTCGGCTCCTTTCTTTAAAGACAGAAGCCAACCATAGGCGCTCCTGTTCAATCGTTTTGGCGTTTAAAACTCTTCGCCCAATATATTTAATTTTAGGGGATGCATATCCGATGCATTTCATTTTGAAAATTAGGCCTAGGCAATTAAACATCGGTTCCACTCCCCAACTTGACTGGAAAATGTGTTTAATGGTCTCTTTTCAAGAAATTATCGGTCAAAATCGACATCCATGATGAAAATTTTGCAGTCTGTGCGCAAGGAAAAATGATTGTGAAGGAAAAACTGTGCACGAGCTACGAGCCAAAACGCTTGAACAGGAGCGCCTATGGTCGGCTTCTGTCTCTAAAGAGAAGAGCCGACCCCAAATCAGAGGCTAACGAACAAAAGTTTTCGGTTTAGGTCAGTACTTACTTATAGCTACAATAATGATATCACTTCTTTCCTTCCTCCTCGTATAGGTTCTGACCAATCTGGACACGTTTATGTGCTACGGACCCGTGGTCCCGGACGGTTACGGTGCATCGTATAACCCCCATGAGGACTACATTCTGTTTGCTATAGCGTCTTTCAAGTCCTGCCCTTCGACCGACTCACATGTCTTCCGCGCAAAGCTCTATCAAACGCTCATCGACATGCACGAGCTCTGCACGGGGACCAAGCCAAACACCAACAACAACTCGAACGGCTACACGCAAGGGTAGACTAGTTAGATCAGTTCCAGGAACTACTGTAGTGCAGATCTGAGCGTGTTGATGTCATGTTAACCCCGTTGCAGACAAGGCGTTGTTTCTCTGACGTAAAATGCGTATGTGACTGAAATACTCTTTGAAGCGTACATCGTTCTACTAGTGCTTGCAAAATGAACAGTTCTAACAATGCTTTCAGTGACTGGTGTGTGGGCTGATTGCCTTCACAGTCACAGTATTGAGAGTAGGTAATAATGCAGTAGAACTGATGCCTCGTGTGCAATGGGGAAATAACTTGAGACAAAATAACACAGCAAATCTGCGCCAGGCATAGAAACCGATGGGGGAGATTGGACTAGAGTTATCTAGAACATAATATATGCAGCGATATAGTCCAAGACTGAAACTTAGACTTGGAACCAGAGGGAGCAAGACGTAGGTATTAAAAAGGTACTGAAATCAATGTAAATGTGTTTTGTAATTGACGCAACATTGTGATTAATGAGGGAAATTGCACGTTCCTGGCCTAACTAAGAACCGGTGCATAAATGATAGATTATGCAGGTGCATGATTTGTATACCTCACTATTTTAATCTAAATTATGTATGTTATCATGGTGTTTACATCAAGCTTCATAGGGATGGACAGTTTAAACATCAGAAATAAAACAGGCAAAAAGGTTTTATTTTTAAATCGCAATTATCATTTGTTGGGCCATAAATTCCATTTCATGCGCATTGGAAAAAAAACCTTGTGAAGTTTCGAGCTAATAGATGACTCCGAATAAAGCAACCATCGATGTTACGTAGCAACCATTTATTCAAAACAATGTTCTATGCACTAAAAGGATCACTTTTAATATATATGCAAAACTTAAACAACGTAGTGAAAGTACTATAGCTTGTACGCATTGATTTTTGTTGCGTTTAATTTCTCATTATGTGTCAAAATTCTGAACCTAATATTTTGTTCACGTCGCCTTTTTTTGAAATGCTATATGAATCTAAGTCAAATTATCAGTCTTATTATTTCAGTATTTATTATGAATTTATGGGGGTTTCCCGTGAGTTTTTCAGATTGGGGACGGTAGGGGCGGTCAAATTTTGACGACCAGATAGCAAGTTTTGTTAATACACGAAAGAAAGAGAAATGAACAAGAGTATTTTGCAGACAAGGGTTACAAAATGCTGGAAATCACGAACATGCCAACAATGATAACTGGGGACAGTTTTGATATCTTATACATTGTAAACTAAACTGACTTTGATTAGTCATTATATTTATGGAACGTCAAATGTCAACCTCTCAATTCAGTAGACTTTTCATTTTCTGTATAATAAAATAAATCAATATAACCAATTAAATTAGTCATAAAGTTTCCTTTAGAAACCATACGCATTCAATGTCACTGCTTGGTATAAATTTGACACTGACTCATGCATGGTATTTCAATCATCTATGTCTCGTTATTTTGAAGATGAAGGTGTTTGAGGAAGAATTGGAAATAGTACAATGTAAGTCATATTGTGTCTAGCGCCCAATACTACGTTTTTAAGTGCTTTAATTGTAATTATTATTACCCCGGTCACTGGATTCAATTGCTAATCTGCACATGATAGTGCACACGCTCTGCTCCTCTCGGAAGTATTCCGACCAGGCTCATGTAAAAAATGGTAATCCTTACAATTAATCTCAATGTTACCAAAACCCAAATTTCTCTTCAATTATGTTAATCGATGGTAATTTTATTGATATTCATTTGTGCTGGCTTGTTCGATTTTAATGTGTGATCTACCACCTTTTAACTCGATCTAGATGAAAGAAGTGTATATAATGATTATCATTATGAATGTTGATCTATCGTGAAAGGCCGTCCAATATGTACAGTTCCTCTCAAAAAGATAGAAAAAAACTAAAAACAAAATATTTTTCTTCTATTTTTCTCTGTTTACCAAGCCAGAAATGTAGTCTTTACATTTGTTTCTAGGTTCTTGATCATAGCTGTAAAATTATGCCTTAGAGGGAACGTTATTTACATTATTTTTATCGTCTGTGTGAATAAATTATTGGTATTATTATATTCACATGATGTACTTGTGACAATCTAGTGCATTCAGAATCAGTTGTATTGTAAGCAAATATATATTTGTCAACCGAGAGTATCCTGGAACCCTGTGGAACACACATAAGAGTAAGCGACTGTAGTAAGGAATACATTTAGTTAACTAGCCAGTAATTCCTGGATAGTAAAAGTGGAAAAGAAAAGTTCACTAAATACAATGTAATTTACTATTCAAAATCAATATTTTCTAAAAACAGATGGGTATGAATTTTTGTTAAAAATTATTAATTTTAGTATATTATGTACAATATGGTAAATCAGAATTAAACAGATTTTGGCAGATTCTCATTTGAGTTCTACTTCAATGGTTAACATTACAGTTTATATTATTTGAATTTATATTTTCTAGAATGATTTTTGTGGTACTGTTGATCATTAGTCATGTGCTAATCTTTGACATAAATTATTATGTAATTACTATGTAAGCACTTTTTAACAGCTAAGCTGCATCAGAGCCATTACTCCCCTTTTCACCAGCAAGGCGCTTGCCTCTTTTGTTACTTTTCTGACTTGGGGGTAAAGTGATATGAAACATAACAGTAATGCTGTTGATATAAGATAGGCAAAAATCCATGTATAATTTAGGTTGTGTTTAACGCGATAGTACAGACTTCCTAGAAATCACCTCAAGGATAATTTCTATCCCCTATTTTCAATGGATGACGCACAAAGCTGTGGGATTGTCTGATTTATTAGGGGTCCTTACAATCGCGTTTAGATCATTTAGTGGCATTACGTACGTACCATATGCAGCTTATGTACAGTACAAATATAAGAAACAAAACAAAACTAATTGACGTAATATATATATGTGTGTGTGATATTTGGTAGTGATGGTTGTATTTTCTGTCTTCTGTATTCATTGTGTATTTATTTAAAAAAAAACGCTGTCCATTCTGACATTGCTCTTCGATTTATTTTTATTTACTTTTCTTTGTTTTAACTTCAGGTGCAATATCGGAAGCTACAGCTGTGTATCATTATCAAAATTATACTTGATAAAAATCATCGTCATGACCTAATTCTACAAAAATTACACTTTTTAGTATAATTAAAATCTATTACATATTGATACACTAAGTGAGCTATTAAATTAAATCAATTACATTAAGGATATTAACCAATTAAATTGGTTACATAATTTTTTATTTATAAATGAAGATTAAGCTTAGATGTCGATACTACATTTCGTTGTAAATTATATTATTAAGCTATGGAAAAGTAAATAATTATGGCGTTAAATATTAAATATCATGCTAGTGGTTTTCCATCTATTGTTTTTTTTTTTTTTTTTGTTCTTTTCCGTTTATGGAACAATATTACAATTTAAATATTGAATTGTTTTCGTCAGTATTTATATCGGAAGTAAAGTAATGTTGGAAGTAAGCGGAGTTGGTGATCTCCATAAAAAACGAACTCTCGTCAAAAAGTAGCTTTTTGATTTATGTAATACTCGTTGAACACGATTTACTGATGTAGGACTGCGTGAGTTATTGGTGCAGTCTTTTTGATGCAGTTGGAGAGACGCAATCGGATTTATGCCTCGTGTGCATTAGGCCACGGAACATTATGGCGAGTCATCGAATTCTTCTTTAACCCTAATAAGGCTGGGGCCCATTATGCCCCCCCCCCCTCCGCGATGTTTCTGATTGTTCCGGAACGCATACGAATGGCGCCCCGCCGCTCGCTGACCTTTTTCTTTCGAGTCTTGCGCATCTTTTAAATTATTTTGTTGTTGAAAATCGAGGGTACGGTTACAAAGTCACGTGACCCTTTGTCTTTGCATGTCAGACCGAAAATCACATTGGTAATTTGGTCTCGTTCAAAGTTTAGGTACATGTTTTGAGAGTCAAAATAGTTGAATCATAGTAAGAAATAAAAAAAATGAAGAAAAAAAATAATTCAATAAAATACAAAAGTTGAAAAAACAATGAAATACATAAGAAATTATCAAAACATAGATAACATAAGGAATAAACTAGCTCTTCCAAATTTGTTATCGCAATATTGTTTCAAATGGTCTAACGAATACATGTAGTGAAAAGAATGCTTAAATATAAAGAATATATGATTTATGGGTAAAAAGTTGAAATGTATGACTTTATTTGCATAAATTACCAAAAATATGCAAACGAGTGATTTTTTCCAAAAAACTATATTTACCATAGTATTCTATATCCTTCACTTGACATGCGTGCAACTTTTTTTTTCGCGGCGATCGGCAGCTTCACGGCCGAGATCTTAGAGTGGGGCCATAATGCCCCCACCCTGGCTGTATTAAGCCCTCGAATAGCACGGCCTTTTTAGGGTTTAAACATATTTCCAGTTGATGGGCGTCGATTTCTTTTCTTCTTTTTAACAAGAAAGATTGTTACCGAAATTATCAATTTTTACTCAAGTTTCTGAGAAATAGACAAAAATGCATGTGATATTTATTTTAATCTAAGACAGCACTGTTGTAGAGGCAATTCAAAGATATATTTGTTTCCCTTAAACAGATGATTAGTACTCCGTACATTTAACGAGTTCCACCGTCCTGGTATCCTCGTCTAAAGGAAAAATGACTCAATATTTGTATTTATATGCTCTTAATCCCTTTTATCTTAAATTGTCTTTTGTGCAAGTTGTCCTCTTTCATTATATATTTTATATTCTTAGCCTTTTCTCCAAATATTATGATTTTGCTTTACCTATAGGAAAACACATTATCTTTGAATACTTTGAAGGGGGAATACACGTGTAAAAGTTATGTGCTATAGATAATTATTTTAATGTGCTATTCATTTATTTCTATTCTAATTTCTTGTTAAGCGAATAATCTAAATAGTAACTGGCAGTGTTTATGCATTTGATTTGATTTGATTTTTTTTTTTATAGTTGTGTATATTTTGTCAAATATTATTGTGAAATTGAATTACATATATATCACATATTACTATCGAGATCATTACCAATGATGATAAATTTTAATCATTTTCATACGTGATATGATGAAAACAAAATCTATATGTATTTATCAGAGCTATTTAAAAAAAGAAGATTTGATTATGAATATTTCATCTGTACTTTTATTTATCCAAGGTTATGTGGTCTTAGTTGCTGTACCATTGTATATTCTAAACCCGCTTAAGAACTCTAAAGCGTGGTCCATCTTAAAGCAATATATCGAAAACGAATTCGCAGTGAACATTTGAAGTGTTTTTGTTTTGTTTTAATTTTAAACGAGTCTGGTTTTAAGTGTGTCGTGTAGTATATGGGTAACTGAAATGAATGACCTTGGCATGCAATCATAAATTCATAAAATATTAATTAGAGGAATAATGATAATGAAGATGTTGACGATAAAGATTATAATAATAATATAAGTAATAATAATAACAATATTAATACTACTAATAATAACAGAAATGATAAGAGTGATAAGAGTGATGATGACGATGATTTTGATGAATATCATAATAAAAATGATAATTATTATAATAATATTGATAATAATATGAATATGGACATGAATACGAATATAATTATAAAGAGAAGAATAATGATGATAATATTAATGATAATAATAGAACAATAATAGCACTAAAAGTTGTGCCAAGATTTTTTTCTTCTTCAAAGATAGTGTCATTAAAGTGCAATCCTACCCTTGTGATAAATTAGATTGTATGAAAATGGAAACAAAAACAAAAACATAATGGCGAAAATTTAAAATAAATCGGACCAATAATAAGAAAGTTATGTATGTTTGATATATGACATCACAAAGTCTATGCGAATCAATTTTTGTTTTCTCTGAAGTGCCTTCTCCCTTTGGGTACTACTCAAAATATGTTATGGGTAGCATATTTGTATAGGTCCTATATTATAGAAAAAACCTTCCAGAGCAACAAACTGTTTTTCGAAAAATAAAAATTCTAGTCATTTTGCTCGGGTTGGAACAAATTGGAAAGGTCCTCAAGTACATCACAGGTACAATAACAACTTAAACCAGTTTGAAGAGCCCATAACTATAATGATTACAATTTTTACAGAAATTCATAATTTACTCCTTTTTTGTTTGTAGTCGGATTTCATCTAAATTATCACCAGTCTACTTTTTTTATTTTCTGCTTTTCTCTAGAGTAGTTTGTTTTGTTAGGATTGGATTTCCCTTTAGGGCTACACTTGCTGAAGACTTAGGACCTGATTTAATACCATGGTGCAGAGGGACAAATATGGTTTTTAAAACACCTTATCCAGGAATATAAGAAGCGAGCAAGGATCGAAAACAAAACCTCTCGAATGGGAGTCACGAGATTCCAATTATATACTTGGGTTTAAGTTTAAATCAGAATTCAGAATGGAGGTGTGAGCTGGGAAGATCCCAAATCTTTTGCAGTAGATCGCAGAGGGTGGAGAACTTTTTTTGCCGCCCAACGTCACACGTAATAGGAGGAACTAAGTCTAAGCCTCCAGTGAGCTGCTGCGTCAATGTTCAGTGACCCTGATCTTGACACAAATCCCAAATATCGGGCTTTTTTATTCTACTCATGCGTCAAGAGCGTGTGTCTGTTCCTATATTCTACAAGTGATTCATTTCAAAATTCAAATTTCGATATCAAGATGTTCACTAATGTTGTTTCAACTTTATAAAAGACAAACATTTTAAATGAAGATAATTTCAATTGAGAGTCACATCTATTTTCAGCATAGAATAACACCAAACTCAACACTCATGTAACATCAATTCCTACAAAATGATGTGGAGTCACACTTATCTATTAAGGTCACCCAAGGGGAAAAGAAATTGTGGCCTCTGTGGACAGATAGTCTTTCTTGACTGGTTCTACAACATACATTTCTCTTTGGAGGGATACAAAATACATGAATAATGTAGACAGGTGACATTTATAGAGAGGTGACAACAGAGGTGACTGACTGTAAATGGTGACTGATTTATTGGCTGATACAAACATACTTAATCAAAAAACAGTAAAAGCAAAATCATTTCCAGCTATTTTTTAATGGGGCTGTGATACCTTTATCATCATATTTAAAAACGTTTAAAATCTGACCACATAAAAATAGCAATATTTAATACATGATATGTATATTTTAACGATGGCACTTCTAAATCTAAAATCAGTGGAATCAATTGGAATGCCATTGACCCGTTGATAATGACTAAACCTCCAATGCACAAATGTTCAATTAAGAAAAACAGATTTCTGTCACTTTGAATACTTAAAAAATATGAAGAACATGCCAAATACTTTCGAAAAACCAACCTAAGGCGAATTCAATGGCTGGGTATGTCCCAATTTGGAATATGCGAACATGACAGAGAAGTATGGCGTATTAAATCTTATCATGCCACAGGGCTAATCCCCATTGTGCCAAGCCCCAAATCCCTCCGCGCCAAGGTTATTTTGAGATAATCTGATTAACGCGATGTCACTATCAATAGCGCGTGCAAAGCACGAGGCACAGACCAATGGGCATGGGCAATAACTACTATAATTACGAATGCGTGCAAACATGCAAGAAGCAGAGATGCAGTAGCTTTTTAGCATGTACAAAGCACTTTTAAAATAGCGTGCATGTAGCCTTATGGCAGGTTATGATTTTAACATGATTTTTATGGCATATACAATAGGGTATTGAACTTCGGTGATTTTTTTCGAAATTATTTGCTATTGTGTTTAGAGTAAATAGGTCTACATAAGAAAGAAAAATTAGAAACAACAAATAACTATTTCAAGAAAAGAACCGAAAGAATAGACATTGTTATCATTAAAGTATAACCTGACCATCTAATTTAGAACCAATTACGCAATTACGCAATTACGCAATTAAATCGTATGGTCATACGTAACGATAAAAGGCCCTCTTCTCAAACAACGGATTGTCGCTCATCACCACAATTGTAAATAGTATAAAATTACAACACCAAAAAATGAAACGTTAATCATTAACTAAAATATGAGCGCTACATTAATGTTATGGGAAATATATCAAGTATAATTACTATTTTTCATTTGTGTTTATAACAGTACTGAAACAGAAATATCAAAACAGTTTTTTTTATAAATATACACAAAATAAATAAAAGTAATCCGTAATTACCATGAAGGTGACTTTCTCTGATTCCCCTCTGTCCTTTCACTTTCTTTGCCTTTTTTTCTCCTTCTGTCTCCCTTCCTCTCCTAATTGTTATGCATATATTCATATTGTATGTACAGTTATTTTCATTTGCTAGATGACATCATTTCAAGCTTATGCTAAAAGGGATAGTTGAGTTCTGTTGCAGAGGGCGCTACACAAAATATTTTTTTGTGAGATACTGAAAAGCTGAGTGTCAAATTTGAAAGAACATAATATTTAGATGATAAAATCATCTTTGTTTGATCAAAATCTGTTCAGAGACTGCTAAAATATAACAATTTCTGATACTTGTGTACCACCACAAAATATTAGACATTTTGACAAATTTAAAGAAAAAAAAAAAGAAATAACGCCCTTTAGGTCGTATTTTAGCCAATGCCGATGTTGGCTTTTTTTTGGCATTTTTGTTTTGCTTATATTACCGACAATCAGCCGGCTCATGTATTGCTATTTTTAATTGAATAATTAATCAACGGTAAGCGTGTTTTTTTTTTTAAGTGGAGCTGAATTGGTATGATCGTCTTGGCTAAATTTTAAACATTTTGGGGTCTAAAATTACCTTCATGGCAATTTTAGGTTCTAAATGGGCACTATAAATGTCATAGAATAAGAGCAATAACCATGCACTTTGAAGGCATTTGCGGTCTGGAAACAGAACTCAACTATCCATTTAAAGGTTATACCAAGCTTTGGTATGGGGTCATGAATTTGGTTCAAATGAACAATTGGAAGTGATCTTTGTCGCGGTTGAAATCGAGTCTAAAGTTATGAAATTGTAAATAATACACTGTTTATATTGTATAGCTCCCTCTTAGGGTCAATACATTGATTAAGCTATAAAACAATGTTTCTTGACTAAAATCGACCGATTAGCCATTCCCGGTTGGAAATTATATATCACAACTACATATTCTGATATTTTCATTGTCGCAGCTACCATTGTACGGTCGTATGCGCTATTTCAAACTTTATATTCAATTTTTCTCGAAAGCAGAAGTGTTTTAGGGGCTAAATTATCTAGTGCTTATAATAAATCTACAGGGGCATCCAAAAATATCAAAATTGTTAAGAATCACTATCATTTTCAAAATTTCCCAAAACTTTGTATTACCTTTAAGATGACCCCCCTTTTCTGTATATACCATGTCATTATGATACATCTGAAGTTATAAGGTTGTAAATGTATAAACGTTGATGTATATGAAATAAGTAAACATCAATTTAAATCAATTAAGATGTCTAAGTATTATATGGTACAATTAATTTAAAATTTGCATCAAAAAAGAATCACAGGCATTCAACTGTTATTTTAAAGAAAATCAACTCAGACCAAGTACGAAAAATAACCCAATAAAACAAGATATTAACAAAACAAATACTGTATTAAACAATCGGAAAATTGCGGAAAACCACGTAAAGAAGAAAAAAAAAGAAAAATAACAAAAAACAAAAAAGAACAAACTAATACATAATAAGGGATACCGTTAGTTTTGGTCGGGGCTGCATCATTTTCTTGGTTTGGAGGAGAGAACAGCGGGGAGAACAGCCATCGCCCGAAAGCCCGGTCGAGGCAAAACCATACAGCGGGGTCCGACTTCAGTGAGAGTCCATGGGAGTCGAACATTTTCAGGAGTGAGAGAGAGGTTTTGGTGATTATAATGCTTGTGCTTTTTCTGTCTAAATGCAGATTGACGGATGCAAGTTATGGACGGACTCTTGTTATCCTAAAGATTCGTTGATCCAAACACACAACTAAATAGATCTGAACCAACGAATGTTCTTCATTTACCTCTCTGAATCAACACAATAATTGATATAATTGTGCAATTTAGAACGACGAGTCAGAATAACGCAGGTCTAACGGGATCGAGTGAATAACAATCTATTTTTTTTTTAATTAATCTATTTTTTGAGAAAGTTCGAGTTTGATAACTAACAGTATGATATTATGACCACAGCCATAGATGAAATCATCACAACCACAATCATGAACGATGGTTTTCTCTCGGTTTGATTCGACCCTTCGCCACTACTAACATTACTTATTAAGGCGTACAATAATTGATATCATTGTGTAATTTAGAACGACGATTCAGAATAACGCAGGTCTAACGGGATCGAGTTAATAACAATCTATTTTTTAAAAATTACTCCGTTCTTTGAGAAATTACAAGTTTGATAACTAACAGTATGATAATGACCACAGCCATAGATGGAATCATCACAACCGCAATCATGAACGATGGTTGTTTCCGGGTTTTATTCGACCCTTCGCCACTACTATCATTACTTTTAAAGGCGTTGGAAGAAAGCATGTTTTGCACAGTTGGATAGCCATTCCCGCTCTCATATTTAACTACCATGACCGTAAGACAGACCTTTGTCCAAACGCCAAAGCTTAGCCCCGAACATGAGTAGTTGCCTGATGAATCTTCTGTGACAACAGCTATCGAAAGAAGTCCCTCTTCGTTGATGGATACGGAGTGGAATGGTGAGGAAGAATTCGTTCGAAGAGTCAACTTATCTGGCAAGGTCCAAACAATCTCTGTGCGGCTGCATGTATTTAGCGGACATCGAAGTGCAAAAAAAAGATCTCCGACATGTGCAATCATCACCTGATTTTCGATTTGGAATGTATTTCTCCCCTGTTCCTTAGTAGTGCAGTTTTTACTTCTGACAACGTCCACAGAACTTTGATTCCTGAACATCGAAGGAGTTTCACAAATGGGAGGGTTAGAAAATAGTGAACAAATCCGTCGCTCAAACGCAATCAAATGACAGTCACAGTGCCATGGATTTCCAGCGAAATCAATTCTAAGACCAATCGACCTGCATGGCACATCCTTGATAGTAATTGAGGATAAGTCATTGTTGCTTAAGCCAATGTGGTTCAAATGTACACACGGATGGAATGCACTGTGTCTTACTACGGTTATTTCATTATTGTCAAGGAAGAGAATATTCAGTTTAATAAGGTGAGAAAAAGTGGTTCCCTCGATCACTTTTATTCTATTCCATGATAGATCTAAACGTCTGAGATGCGGGAATGATGATTCCCTCGTAAGTTGTTCTGGAACCAATTGGAACCAATTGTTGGATAAGTTTAAGGTTCGCAGAGACCTGGTTCGTATTCGTGGAAAAGCAGAGGTCAATCCGTTTTGTTGGAACCGTGCTCCTATAATATCACTTCGAATGATATACGAAGAGTTAAGGGACCATCTTCTAACGGCGGGGTTGTTGATCATGGTCAGGTACTTCAGGTTTGTGAGACGATCAAAGAAAATGAGGCCAGAGGAATTATACATTTGGATGGTGTGAGAAAAATACAACAATGTTAAAGACGATAATGCAAAAAAAGAACTGTCCGAAATCTTTTGGAGAGGATTGCCTGTAATGTCAAGTTGTAAGAGCAATGGACAACCTGCAAAACTATTTTCAGAAAAATACATAAGTTTATTCCATTGAAGGTATATAAAATTTACATTTGTAAGTCCTTGAAGGCTGTATTCGTTCACGGCTAATAATAGGTTGTGGCTGAAATCAAGAGTTTTCAATTGCGTAGTAAAAGAGAACCAGAAGGGCTTGATTTCTGTAAAGTTATTATGAGATATGTCCAAGAATAATAACGATTGGCCTAAATTCCATTCGTTTCCGGCTGAAGATATGCTATTTTCCTTTACAGATAAATATTGGACACCAGAAGGGAGATATCTGAAAACTTGAATTCGATTGCCTCCAAGAGTTAGTCTCTCCAGTGAAGATGGGAACAGAGGGCTATCCTCAATGTTATTTCCATCCATCATTAGATTGATTAAACTCCAATGACTGGCAAATGTTTGCGTTTCAAAAACGGATATATTATTATTTTGGAGACTGATGGTAGATATTTGATTTTGTGGTAGAGTAGGGAAGATTTGCAGCCTATTAGAATTTAAGAAAAGAGTATGTAATGATGGGATTTCCCCAACTTCGCCTTCACTTATGTTCGTGATCCGGTTTTCACTAAGGTAAAGGTATGTCAGTGCTATCATACTTGTCAAACAAGGGAATCTTGTAAGTAAGTTGCCAGTGAGGTACAGTTCTTTAAGTGCAAGATATTGCAACGCTCCATTCCGTATCCATCGTATACGATTGAAAGACAAATCAAGATACGTGAGACTTGGTAAGGAGGGGAGATTAATCAACTCCTGAATGAAATTATTTGCCATTTTGAGCATAGATAAGTTCGTTAGATTTGTAAGACCCGATTCATTCCAAACTGATATTTGATTGGAGTGCACCCATATCACATACAGATTATGCATATTACGAAAGTTTTCTAAACTTGATATTTGGTTAGACGCCACGTCGATATATTCGATATTAGTAGAACCAGCAATCCTAATAAGACGGATAGAGTTATTGTTAGCATAGATGTATTTAATATTTGAGCCTTCTCCGAGAAACAGTTCAACAAGATTGTTGTTCCCAACATTGATTACCGACAGAGATGGAAAATTGAATGACATATTTGATAAAATTTTATTTTGTTTCAAGAAGTTACCATTGATAACAAGACTACGAAGGTTGGGCAACCGGAAAGAAGGAAGAATACTGATTCTATTTCGTTTAAGAATCAAGGATTCCAATCTGGGTAACTCGGTTAGTGCCCCATGTGTAATTGATGTAATGGCATTCTTTGCCAGATTTAAGGTTTTCAAAAACGGAATTTTTCTTATCGCGGAGATGGATGAAATGAGGTTGTTATCAAGGTGCAATTCGACCAATGACATAAGATTTTGGAAAGCATCTTTCGTTATCAATTTAATATGATTCCAAGATAACTGTATGAACCTCACAAACGAGAGCTGAGATAGAGAGCCTATTGTTTCCAGGCTTCCATAAGACATAAGTAAATTTCTAACGATTTCTGGATGATGGAATGAGCAAGAATCCATGTAAGATGCTTGGAGCCCGTCGCCAGCAATTATAGCCGCCTTGTATGGCATAATCACTTCTTTATTTAAAGGATTCCAGTAAAATCCGAAAGAAAAATATGTCTGCCCTAGTGGAAACTGCATAGGCCATTGGGTAAAATTGTTATGAGATATGTCGACCGAGATGAGCATCGTCAAAAAGTGGAGCGGAGGCAAAGTTGCAAGGAGGTTCCCTCCAAGATGAAGTTCTGTAAGTGACACAAGCTTGTCAAAGGCACCGTCCTCAATGACCTTGATGGCGTTGTTCGCAAGCGTCAGTTTCTCCAGGAATCCCTGGCATGGGAATGATCCATTGTGAATCCTTTGCAAGAAATTGTTCGTAATTTCAAAGGAATAGGTTTGGCAAGGAATAATTCCAGGGATCATGTAGTGTTCCGCAGTCGAACAGTCAACCTTCAGTTTAACCGAGTCCAGACATTGGCAACCAGTCGGACACGTCGACATCGCCTTGATATGTACGACTACATACCACAAGAGTAGAAGAAACCTGATCCTGACACCAAAGGTTCCACCATGTTGTGGGAAGTTGTTCGTTTGCTTATTATCAGTCGGGGATTCCATCGTGTCGAAAGAGTCAAACCAAAATTAATAAATTGTTTCGAAACGACGTACAAACAGGAACAACAGAGAAATTAACACGTTTCTGTCATAGTTGCTTCATCGCGATGTGGAAAAAGAATGTTCCATCCCTATTCCACCATACTCAAATATGCATTAAAATATTTCTTCTTCGCGACGCACACGTACAAACAAAGTCGAGGTTGAATTCATCTTTTTTCTAAAAAAGAATAATAGATTTAACCCCCAAAGACTAAGTGCTACATCTCAGCTGGAAACGTGGAGCTAAATGATTTTATAAACTAAACAGCAAGATAGTTACACAGTTCCGAAATAGTAGTATAATTTGAGAAGGCACGCTGAGGCTCAAGAAAACGACGCTTCTGATTGGCCTCCTCATGATATAATGGCATCGTGAAGTGAAATTTCTTAATGAGCACCACACGTATAAGGAATTTTGCGAGCTTCCACTTACACCTTATTTGTCAGGCTGTGGTGAAACCCTAGACTATCAATGAAAACTAGACTGGAATTTGTCAGTGCTGACGGATTAGGTAAAATTGCAGATCTAAAATGACGAAGAAATGATCGCCAGACGGCATCGACAATCGTGTTCATTTCTCCCCTCATATTTGAATTACGGAATTCCCCTTATTTTCTAAATATTTCGATAAACAATAAACGTCTGAGAAGGATACTAGCATCACAGAAATATAACAGATTCATATGGCGGTACGTGTAAGTTGAACCCGATATGTTACGCTAAAGATTTTACGTGAATTTTCTCAGAAATAAATTTCCCATAGGGTTTGTACACAAACTTCTGAGCATAATATCTGGTATGAATCATTATTTTTCACTATGTTCTCAACGTCCAAATTTAAAAACAAATGTCATATCTCTTTTACAGTGTACTCCAGCTACAACATACTACAATAACATAACTCCCTTTTTAAGGGAATAGGATTCATTGGCCTTTTTCCCGGCCTTAGACTACATAATACATGTCATGTGATGGCGCTTCCTATTGACTCAACAAGTTATGATAGAGATAATTATGACAGGGTCGGAGGCGTCATAACCAAATATTCAGGATGATGTCCTTGATCTTGGCAAAGAGGGCATCGTGAAACACGTAGCGGACAATAAGCCCACTAACTCTGATATCAAGAAGTTAGACTTATGACTGTTTCGAGAAACGGGCCCAGGGTCTGATGTCGAGCAAAAGATACGAGTCTTATTCCATTAATAATAATAATAGCTAGTTCTTATATAGCGCGTTTCAGGACCGAAGGCCATCTCAAAGCGATTACCCCGGTCATTGGATTCAGGCTTACCAGCAATGTATGCACATTCTCCACTCCCTGGGGAGCATTCCAGCCAGGCGTCATTTTTACTTGCGCACAATTGCTCATCTAAGCACATTAACTTTCGCATCCTACCGGGTACCCATTTTACACCTGGGTGGAGAGTGGCAAATGTAGATCAATGTCTTGCCAAAGGACATTAGTGCCGTGGTGAGACTTGAACCGCGGACATTGTGATCCACAGTCCGGTGACATATCCACTCGTACACGACACCTCTACATTAGGCTTCCAAAGACAAGAAAAAATCAAACAATGGAGTAACTAAAGATGTCTTCGTTTGTAAAGCCATACACAAATGTGAATGTGTGTGTGTGGGTGTGGGTGTGTGTGGGATGAGGTATGTGTGGTGCTGAATGCACTCTCTTTTCGTCTTGCATTTATTATTGTGATTTAACTTTGAACTAGTACTGATATCAGCTTTTTCGAAACACGCTGCTTTTTTTGTAATTTCCCTTTTCTTTGTTTGTCAATATTTATATGAATTTACCTTTTAATGTATTTTGATATGAAGATAAATAAATAAAATCAATTGAATCATATCAAATTGAATATGCTTTCAAGTGTATTGTTTTGAGGATGTGAACATCGTTTTTGATCTTTTATTGACTCTTCTCTGTTCTTAGATCACTGAAAGACTTCATTACCTCTATACTATAAAATACTATACCGTTCCCTATTAAAATATATACGTTATATTTGAGAGGATACTAGGCGTTTTTTTTTTAATTCGTTCTTATCAAATACAAAAATAATGAAGAAAATTAAAACAAGAGACATTTAGAATGCCTCTTTGAGCAGATATCAACATAACCCTTTAAAATTGCATGTGTATCATTTTGTAAAGATCTATACAGTTAAAATATTGCAACGAACCTGGTGAATACCCGAAAAGCTTTTGCAAACGTCACAAAAAAAAATCTTACCGTAAACACATCATAGTTAGCATGTTAATTATAGTCAGATATAAATATATAAAAATAAAAAAAAGAACGGAAGAGTAATAAAGTAGGATAGAAAATGAATTTTGATAAAAGAGAACCCGATACATATAGGCGTGGAATGACAGAGTTACGTAAAATAGAACGGGTTAAAGAAACGGATCGCAAAGGACTTCAATGGGAATTGCCTTAAATTGACTGTTAGAAAGTCTTTGCTTGCGTGTTGAAAGTCCTAATTAGCAATTCGAGTACAGGCCTATATACCTCATCTGCCTTTATCAATGACATCCCTAACGACTGTAAAGCTTCATAATTCAGTCAATCCATGAAGCTGTAGCGACCAAATGGCACGATTGTTAATTTGTATATGTATAATAATCAAGGGCGTCAATCCGAGCTTTGACATGGGGTGGGGGGGCACAATACATGTCAGGATTTCACCTTTATATTTACTTTCAAAGTTATACCACGTTATCAGAGGCGGATTCAGGGGGG
>BEXV01000778.1:130419-166776 GCA_003118195.1 Hemicentrotus pulcherrimus | reverse complement strand
CTTTCTAGACAGGTGGTCACTAAAGCAGGTTTGAATGTATCATACTAACCCATTATCATTGCAGGTACTATGTGTTCTCCATGGACCTTGAAACATACTACCCGGTCTCTCCGCCACGCCCGCTGTGGTGTCACTCGTTCTATGAGAAGATCAAGGATCTGAAACCCAAGAGGTTACCCTTGACGGATATCCACATGCATGAGCAGTTCAAGAAGAGATATGGCTACCATCAAGCCATCAAGTTCAAGGTCAGTAAATACTCTTTGGCCCAAATTTACTAAGACAAGGTACGCTTAATTTGCGCTAATTTTAAATCACAGTTTATGTAAACGAGGGTTTAAACCATGGCTTAGATTTAAACCTCCTTTGTGAATTTGGGCCTTTCAGTTTACTGTTTGAGCTGTTATTTCTGAGGGTTTATTTTCACAAACAGTTTTTTGAATGGTGGCTTAACAACACATGAAAGTGAGCTGGCTATGTGTGTGAGAGAATCTATTGTCAGTAGTCTGTAGTAGTTATTGCTTTTTAAAAAAACATCAACAAATGTATGTCTCACTGTCATCTGCATAAAAGTCTGTATGCAATTATGTTGTCTCATGCATACAAATTTTAATGCCAATATTTTAGTGGTATATACAATTTTGTGTGTGACTTTGCTGCCCTGAACACTGGAGAGAATTGAAATTTGATGAAGTTTTCAAGTTATTAATTATTATATCTTAGGGCATGGACCTATCAGTCTGGAACCAGATGCCTAGTCTCTGCATTCCAGAATTGCCTTGCATCTGTGATATAAAACGATTACACATTTTCTCATTCACATTGTTCATTCCTACAATCCCAGTCCCTACAAAATGGTCTTCGGCAAGCAGCTATCAGAGGCCTAGTCTCCGTGTTCCAGACCCTTGCCCGCAAATGTCCAGCTTCGCGGCTTGGCAACCAAGACGAGGATGGGTACTCGCTGGTCCACTATGCGGCGCTTCACAACCGGCCTCAGATCCTGCAACTTCTCATGATCCAAGGTCAAGACATCAGCGTCAGAAGGCATCATCTCACTACGCAAGTTGGTAAGAGAATACATTGTATTTAGAAGCAGAAGGAATTTAGTATAAGGCTATAATCTTTTTTTAAATTTATTTAAACAAAATCTATTTCGGTTTAAATAGACATATAAACATACATGATTTAAAGGTCCAAGGTCCAAAACTGATCATGTTTACAAGTAATACAATAAACTTATAGATACATTAAATATACAATAGTGAGCCAAACAGACTTGTACGATAAGTACAAGATGGCAATAAAGATGTCTATGAAGACTTATTTTAAACCTTTTCTGATTCTGAACTTCTCTTAATTTAGGAATGGTCATCAACAATGATTTTTTTTTTTTCTTCTTCACATATCTAGAGATTTCATGTAGCGTACAGCAGCATTTAGGCTCTTTCTTATAAAAAGCCGGCATTGAATTATTTTGATTGCTTATTCAATCCTCCACTCTCCATATACATCATTCATTGTCTGTTTGATTCACTGATAGAATAGAATAACCTCCTTTGTACACATCTTCAAATAGATTCAATTTTTTTTTCTCAAAAAAACATCTACCATTAATGAGAAATCATTCATACTCTGGTTAATTTTATTTCTTTCCATTTCTTTTCCAGTATTCAAATTTAGTTCCATCTTTGTTTCTAATTTCAATTGCCTTTTTATGAAGGAGAGATTCATTAATGCTTACAAAGTACCGTATATTAATATTTAAGATAATTACCATCAATTAACTATCATATTTCTTTGCTGCTGTCCTGTTGGAAAGATTTTTGGTAACAATGTAGAATGAGAGAGAGAGAGAGCAAAAAATGCAATCCTATACAGTCTTTTATCCAAATGATCAGGGGGGTGTTTCACAAAGATCCTAAGTTGAACTTAATTATCTCTAGGTTGGACTTAACAATTATGGAAACCCAATAGCATCTTTGACATTATTTTGTAAAAATTATTTTATGAGGCACAAATGTTGATTCATATCATTCATATTTTCTATTATCAAGGAGATTTCATGTTCTTGATGTAGAATTTATGAAAAGTGTAAAATACTTGAATTTTTGCTTTTTAATATATTTTATCTTAAGGCTACAGATGGCTCTCAATAATGTTTAAGTCCAACTTAGACTTAAGTTCGACTTAGAATATTTGGGAAATTACCCCCCAGATGTCTTTTCAAGGAGATTAACGAGACCCTGGATGAATGAAACCATGTTTGCAAATCATTTTCATGTACAGGACCAATCTTTGTCCATCAGGGTGGGGCAATGATATTCCTTTCACCCCAGGCCCCAGTATTTGTAGGCCCCTGTATTGCCTCCATGGCCAAACTAGGCTGTGCTATCTTCAAATTAAAAGCAAACTTAGGAAATCAAGGCATACTATAATTTGTGGTAAAAAACAAAATTAAGAACATGAATGTAGTTGTTGGGACTTTTAGGCCTCTACCCACCAATTGTGGTGCCAGAGGCATTATTAAATTGAGATACATATTTTTCAAGTCGACGTTCAACTTTTTCCAAATGTTGTTCCCAACGCCTGTCAGGATTTCTCTTTTCATACATTGTCACTATCATTATAATTCATCATTTTTCTTTCACCATCATCTTGTTGTATCATGTATCTGTTCATTCACTTCTCATCTGTTTTTTTAGCAAGTATTTGTGGAGGTAAGTCAATCACATAGATGATCCCCTGTTAGCTAGCTAGCCTTGTAGTCCCCTCAACCCAATGACCTCTGCTTTTAGCAACTAAATATCTTGTAGTGAATTTGCTGCATTTTATGTGGTTTTTACCCCACCCCCCCTTTTTTTTTTACTAAAGTGACTTCTGTTCCTTAGTAGCTTGTTTAATAATCATCTGGATTTTCCTGAAGTGATTTGCTGCTTTTTCAATTTTTTTGGTTAAAATAGTTTTCCTTGCTCCCCCAACCCCTCTTATTTCTTCAAGTCATTATATAGCAGCCTCTTTTTCAAGTTCTAAAGATTTTCATTAAAACTCTCTCATTTTGTAGCTTCAACTGTATTAACCAGATCCCCTAATTCCTCTTCCCGTTTTACTAAAACAAAGATATTCCTTCAAAGTGACCCTTGCATGGTTCTTACATTGTTAATGAGCTGAATATGTCCTTGAAGCTTAACTTTCTGTTTGATAGATTTTTTATGTAGTTTTACTATCGGTAACTTTAATATGCCCTTTACTTCCCATTGGACTAAATGAAGGTAAGTCTTTCGTACTTTCCCCCTCGATGTCATCCCTTCTACTTTTGCTTGTCATTTTGCTTTATTAAAGGTAATTCAAAGTTTTGGTATGGGGTCATGAATTTGGTTCAAATGAACGTGTTGGAAGCATAAGCGATCCTCCAATATTCAGTGATCATTGTTGCGGTTGAAATCGAGTCTAAAGTTATGGAATTGTAAATAATTAACTCTTTATTTTGTATAGCTCCCTCTCAAGGTCAAGATACTAATTAAGCTATAAAACAATGTTTCTTGACTAAAATCGACCGATTAGCTATTCCCATTTAGAAATTATATACCTGTATCACAACTACATAGTCTGAAATTTTCATGTTCGCAGCTGCCATTATATGGCCGTAGGCGCTATCTAAAAATTTATCAAAATTTACCGGGAGCACCGGTAAATTGTTATATTCAATTTTTCTCGAAAGCAGAATTGTTTTAGGGGCTAAATTTTCCAGCGCTTATAATACATCCACAGGGGCATCCAAATATATAAAAATTGTAAAGAATCACCATCCAACCAATTTCAAAATTTCCCAAAACTTTGTGTTACCTTTAAAAAGTTATGTCTTCTAGCTCCCAAATGATGCACTGTAGGTTTCAGGTAGATTTTGTGAGATGGCTTACAGCATCATGTGTGAGCAAACCCTTCTCAACAAACCCCTTTCCTATATTACTAAAACTCATAGGCTTGTTCACATATGATAAATTATCAAACCGCAGCAGGTTTCTTTTATAATAATATAATACACTTCACATTTCTTACCTTACAAAACACAGAAAGTGAGTATTCTTAGAACCCTTTTTTGTGTGCAGATACATTTTTTTTTCATCTCCACTTGCCATTTATTTATACATTTTTAAAAAACTACCAAAGTTTCCTGTGTCATAATTGAAAGAGCTGTAACAGGTATTAAAAGTGCATTTCAAATTGCACTTTCAAATAGGCTTATATGATCATTATATGAAACTCTGCCCTTCACAACAATCAAAAAGCAAATACAATCAACAATTGTGGCTAGGTACTACGAATAACATTTGTGAATTGACTTTGATGTGCTAGTTTGCCTCCTACTATGCCATGTCTTGTTCCCCACGTGTCATGTTTCAGTCCGAATGAATCTGCTTCGCTTCAGCTGAACTGATACTTTGTACTATGAAGTGCATAGCTGAGGTTCATTAAAAAGAAAAGAAAAAGTGTATACATGTATGTACAGCTTACCATTTTTCCCAAATATAAATGGGGTAAAATTGTGTCGTGTAATTCTCATAGCTCCATGTTTGTTTGTATTATTATGCATCAGATTTTTCTAACAAAATTATGTATTTGTTCAATAGTTAATCATCACTTCTAACTTTAAAAAACATTCGTGACCTGTTTTTATTTCCATTCAAATGTTCATGATTTAACAGCGCGAAGAACTCTCCTTGGGGGTAAATTCTGATTTTTTATTGCACTTGAAGTTTTGGGTGCAAAGTTGGAGGGTCAATTTTATTCTGATGGGATCTATCTTTTGCTTTTCCCTGTCTTTTTCATATCTCTATCTCTGTCAAACTCTCAATATCTGTCTCAGAATGAACATGTATTGTAGTTTTGTTACCAATTTTGTATCCGTCGATCTGTCCGTCCGTCCGTCTGCACGTCCCGTTCTTGTGATTGACGGATTACCATCAAACTCCAGACGTGTATATACCTTGCTGAGCCAATGAACTGATTATTTTTTGGGTCCACGAGGTCAAAGGTCAAATGTCATGAGGCTCATTATGATTGCAAAAATAGCTTGTGATCGCATTATCATTAGTACCAATGAATGGGTTACCATTAAACTGATGACATGTATGTATCTTGCAGAGCCATTGAACTGATTAGATTTTGGGGCCTTGAGATCAAAGGTCAAATGTCATGAGGCTCATTATGATTGCAAAAATAGCTTGTGATGGCATTATCCTTAGAACCGACGGACGGATTACCATCAAACTCAAGACATGTTCGTATCTTGGAGAGCCAGTGAACTGATTAGCTTTTGGGGTCATGAGGTCAAAGGTCATGTGGGTCATTATGTATGCAAAAGTAGCTTGTGAACGCATTATCATTAGAACCAACGGATGGATTACTATCAAACTCAGGGTCATGAGGTCAAAGATCAAAAGGTCATACACCCGGCATATATATGAAAAATAGCATGTAATCACAATATTTCAAAACCTGTTAATGGATCACAATCAAACTTGAACTTTAAGAATTGCTTATGTTGGGTTTATAAAATTGTTCTATGGCGGAGGCATCATTTTCGACTGTGTGAGTCGAACATCATTCTAGTCCTCACCACTCTGGCTTGTCCATTGATAAGGTTAAAAGTTTATTCTTTCCTGTTTTTCATTTTGCTTTGTTTTTGTTTTATCTTTGTTTTATTTTAAATAATTTACCGTAAAAAAAGTATAGTAGTCGCCGACGGAAACAATGAAGACATATTTATTCAGAAGACACATGGACTGTATAGTGATTGCAATGTTAAGATCTGTATTCTCTAGATTTGAAACAAAACAAAATCATGTGTGGACTGCTTTATGGTTCAGTTTAGGTTTAGGTATATCACTGACTTCTTTTCTCTACCTTGTTTGGTCAATTCCATTCTGACAAAAATTATCAATATTCCTTTCAAATCCTCCCTGACACTCTTTTTCTGTCCATGCACATTGGAAAACAGAAATTCACAGTTTTGGTTAATGGGATAATTGGTCACTCCAATGGGTGATTTATTGATTTGTTTTCAGGAATTTGAAAGTGTTTGGTTTATTAATTGTTGTTGCACAGTGATCTTTCCCTGATCTTTAGAACTTGTTTTTGATATCATTAATATTGGTTTAGGATAGTCTTATGTAAGTTAATACTTCTTAAATGAATTGTTCTATATACCAAGTACTGGAATCATTTCACTCACAAGTCAAAACAGGGATTGAATGTAGAGATTGGATTGAATTTTCTTTTTAACTTTCTGGCTTTTGCGCTATGCTTACTTATCAACGCAATCAATTGAATAATTCATAAGTTTCAGGAATGTAAGAGTATTGATTCAGCTACCTTTTTCTAAGCACATGCTGGCAAATTAACACTCAAAAGAACCAATAAGATATGATATCACTTTTAGCTTCTGAAACATACTTAAACTTACATGTTTTGGGGAAAATGATATTAATTGTCATTACAAAACAAAAAGTTGTGTATAAGAACACTTATTATTGATGCTTGTGTGAGTGTCTCTTTTGCAGGTATTTATCAAAGATTTATCCAAAATGTTAACAAGTTTGTAAACAACAAAACACTGTTTTACTAAATGCATAAGATAACCTAGTTTTCAGAATACCACCCTTTCTGTTCAATTTTAATATATCACTTTCTCTCAATGTCATCATAGGCACCACTCCTCTTCATCTAGCAGCCAAGAGTGGAAGCTTTGATTCTGCCCTCCTGATGGTAAGTAACCATGGCGATATGGTGAGTGCGGACAACGCTGGCTGGGCGGCGATACACCACGCCTCCTTCTACAACCATGCACCCATAATTAGGATGTTCATTAGGAAGTTTGAGGATCAGATGGAACTGGAAACCTGGGATAAGTAAGTGAAATATATTTCCAGGGGCAAGCCTGTGATAGCCCTTGTCCTTTGTTTGTCCCCCCCCCCAATACTTTGATAAGTCTTTTGTTATTTCTATCTATTGTAATTTTTGTACCATACTGTTTATTGTTGTTGAATTTCTTTATACCCTATACAAATGTAGGTTGTTTTGTATGATCTTATTGTCATTTTTATTGGATTGTGGAAAGAGTTAATTGAAATTGACAATATAACTCATCTCATATAAAGTTCACTCTCGTTTTTCACCAGATCATCATAGTCTTTGCTACTTTGAATTCACATCTAGATTAAATTCATGTTTCCTGGTGACATCATCCACATGCAAAACAACTTTTTTCGTTATTGAAACATATTTGTGGCTTACACCCAGTAAATAGATCGATTGATCGATCTGTATTGAAAAACAAGTCAGAAAAAATCTGGGAACCAGCGGGACTTGAACCTGCCATCTATTGCTTGTCGGGCAGCGACTCTACCACCAGGCCATCACTGGTCCATGGCACAGTCACGATAGACTAGAAACAAATACCCAAGCTCTCCTGATTCATTCTGACTCATTAATATTCATTAGTCCACCATAGGACAATAACTTTATATAAATGTAATGCTTTATATAAATTAATGGTTCAAGTCCCGATGGTTCCTAGATTTTTTCTGACTTGTTTTTCAATACAGATCGGTTTACAAGTTCAACCTGTTTATTTTTGCATTTCTTGGTCTTGCGGCAAACCCCAGTGCTCTTAGCCACCAGCAGTGGAGCTCAGGGATCCGTCAAGATCCTGATAGCACTGAGTGCAAAGATCCTGAAGATGTACATAGAAAAAAACAAATATTTATGGATTTCAAGTTTCAACCCCTGTATCTTTTCTCTTGCCAGGTTACGGCAGACCCCACTGCTCCTAGCCGCCAGCAGCGGAGCGCTGGAGTCTGTCAAGATCCTGATTGAACTGGGTGCCAAGATCCTGAAGACGGACACGGAGAGGAACAACATGGTCCACCTGGCCGCTCTCAGGTTCCATACTTATGTCCTGGAATTCTTCATTGAGTGGAACCACAAGGATGCACCAGTATGGAAGACTCTCGTTGGTAATTAAGCTCATGATCTCTTATCCTTAGTTATAGTGACTGTACCTTGGACCAGAAATTACTCAATGGCTTTTATGTAGTTGCTGCCTGGATGGCAGTACATGTTAGAAATTGAAATAATAATCTTTTTTTATTTTTTATTTAATATAATTTTTCTCATTTTTTTTGAGGTCCTTAATTCCTCACCAACTACTTATGGGAACCAGGGCCCTGTTGCATAAAAATGTCCATTGATGGTAACTTTGCCATCAATGGCAACTACCATGGTAACAGGGCTCAACAGCCAATAAAAATCAAGGTTTCCATGGTAGTTACCATTGATGGCAAAGTTACCATCAATGGTAAGTTTTTGTGCAACAGGGCCCAGGTGCTCTCTTTGTTAAGCCTACAGGAAGGGGACAATTCAGTGGACGTTGGGTTTCCTTTCTACTTCAATCAATTCACTAGTATTTTCTTGGTATTAATCATCAGTGTGCAAACATGCACCACTGAGAACAAGGGTGCCTTTAATACAAGTAGTAGTAACAGATCAGGCCTGTTAATAACCCGATTTAAATGGGCTTCCCAATTTTTTCCTGATTTTTTTTCATTTTCTTCCTGATTTTTTTTTTACCTGATTTGTTTTTTTCCCGATTTGTTTTTTCCTTCCTGATTTTATGCCCGATTTTCCCAATTTTCTCTATTTTTCCTGATTTTTCCCGATGTTGTAAGATGCCATTTTTTCCCCCTGAATCCTCTTCTTTTTTTTTTTTACTCAAGGGGGGCGTGGTTGAGGGGAAAAAAGAAGAAAAAGAATTGTTAGTGCTCACTATCGCCCCTCAAATAGATGTAATCCAGGCATTAACAACTGGAGAATCACATGCCCATGCAGGCCAGTGAAATTATGTGTATTATGCCAGTGTGCTGACCGGTATTGTATTTCCATGTCTCCCAAACAGAGATGTTGAATTCAACAGACTTCCGTAAGAAAGATAGCGCCGTCCGTTCTCTGGAGGTTCTTACAACTTCTGGTAAACCCCATTGGAAAGCTATCCTGGAAGCCAGTAAGTCTAAGCTGTTATTGAATACCTGGGGATGTTTCACAAAGATCCTAAGTAGAACTTAACTCTAAGTTGGACTTAAAAATTATTGAAAGCCATATGTGGCCTTAAAATGAAATATATTAAAAAGCAGAAATTCAAGTATTTTATACTTTTCATAAACTCCACATTAAGAACATGAACTCTCCTTGATGATAGAAAATATGAATGATTTTAATCAACATGTTATGCCTTTTAAAATAACTTTTACAAAATATTTTAAAAGATGCTAACGGCTTATCATAATTGTTAAGTCCATCTAAGGATCTTTGTGGAACACCTCCCCCCCCCTCCAAGGGCCCCCATCTCAGGAACAGTCATGGTTGGTTCATATCCATCGTACTAAAGAGACAATAGTCTATGAGTGTGCAAAATATTGGAGAGTTTGCAATCAATCGTGATCAGTCATAACTCCTTATAAGACAGGGCTCTAGTCTTCTTTGGTGTCTGTAGTACCGATTCATGCTTAATATACTGTAATGATCATGCAGTTGGGTTTATACAGTATTCTATCCAAAGTTGAACATCAAGGCTAAATCCTTTATTCCATTACATTTTTGGCCTAGATTTGCTAGATTTTGGTAAGACATGTCCCTCGTTACTTATTGTATTCCGGAACGAAAATTTAGTTAAGATTATGCAGTTAGTTTGATATTAAAATTATTCTGCATAAGTCTTCTTGTACATGATTTGATATCTTTGTGCTAGAAACCTATTACACAGAAGAGAGGCTTGACATTAGGGATTGAATGTCATGTATTTAAAAACAGAAACAAAATTATTCAAATGTTTATCTCCTTTCTGCAAAAGTCAGTTTCATTATTATTTTACAAATTGAAGCTATTTTGACACTTTCTGATCTGTAATACAGTTTTGCTAAAGCATTGTGTACATAGCCCTGAATTTTTTATTAAAAGAACAACAAAATAACAATCATTTTACATGTTTAACTGTAATTTCTATAATCCGACTCAACATTTATTTGTTTGATCAGATGGTATCCCAGCCTTGGTGAAGATCCTCCAGATGAAGTCCTCCGAGATGCAATCCCTCGGAGCTGCTGTCCTGTGCAATATGTCCTGCAACGAGCCAATCTGCCACGCCATCGCCAAGGCAGGGGGAATCCCCACTCTCATCAAGCTCCTCTCCGCACCCCGAGACGACATCCAGTCACGGACGGCCATCGTCGTGGCCGACATGGCCGCCTATGACGACCACCAGACGGAGTTCAGCCGCGAGGGGGGTATCCCTCCTCTCATCCATCTCCTTGATTCGGAGCTGGAGGATGTTCTCAAGCAGGCGGTCAACGCGGTCAGGGTGCTGTGTCTGGACCATGAAGAGAATCAGACGTTGGTTGCCAAGCACGGAGGAATTGGACCGTTGGTGGAGTTTCTTACAGTCAATTCAGGTGAGAATGTCTTCCGATTAACACTCTTTTCAAGATTGATAGTCTACGTTCTCTTTTCTACTTTTCTCATCAGCACCTCTGCTTTTTCATTTATATTGTTTCTTCATATAAGATGTATTTTGGTTTGTTTTTCCTCCTTTTGTCTTTCTTATCATTTCAATTTCTTCTCATCACTTTTTCTAATAACATTTATCTGGATCCTTGCAATTCGTGTCTTGTTCTTGATTTTCGGTCATTCTATTACCTTCTTATCTTTCTTCTATCATTCCATTCCACACCATTCATATGTCATCTTCTCTTTCCTGTCTCTTTCCTCATTTTCGGTCATTCATGTCTTACAATCTGTTTTCATTCACCTTCTTACTCTCCCTAGTCATATCACTCAGGGCCGGTCTTATAAACAGTTGCAACTAATCGCTGCTTATTTGTGATTGATATCAATGACTATAAGAGATAGAAGACTTGAGATTGATTGGAGGACTTGTGATAGATTCGGATCAATTGCAACTCTTTGGAAGAGGGGACCCAGAACAGATTATACACTTGTTAATAGTCCACCAGACATAAAACAAATAACCTTTTCTTATCTTCTGCCTTTCCAGATGAGCTGAAGGAGGCCTCTGCAGCCGCCCTGGCTGCTCTTACCTACGGTCACCATGACAACCAGAATGCAGTCATCGCTCAGGGAGCGGTTGAGCCGCTGGTCAAGCTCATCAAGTGTCACAACATCAAGGTCCAGGTCAAGGCTGCTGCTGCCCTGGAGTCTCTGGGGGAGAGCAACCCTGAGTCTCAGAGGGCCATCCTGGATCTACACGCTCCAGGAGCTCTCATCAAGCTCCTAATGGTGAGTCAATGCTCTTATTACATAGACATGTTAGTTATAGTAACAAGGCCGCTGCTGCTCTGGAGTCTCTGGGAGAGAGCAACCCTGAGTCTCAGAGCTAGGGCCATCCTGGATCTACATGCTCCAGGAGCTCTCATCAAGCTCCTAATGGCAAGTGTGTGTGTGTGGCTGTGTGTATTGGGTTATTACAGACGTGTTTCAATCAGAGATGATTATTTACGTCTGAGGACCGACTTTTAAATGTCACTATCTGAAAGACGTGACTCTGTTTCGAACCTGCGTCCTCGGCTGAATCAGTAAACTTTGTACCTTCCATTGTTAGCTGGATTACAGGCGCATGCCGCAACGCCTAGTTGGTGAGTGAATGGTGTCATTACATGTTAGTTTTAGTAACAATAAAAGGAAGATCACGTTTGATTGATTTACACTCGTATCAGACTGAAGCTAGCACATGGTAAAGTTAAAGGGTGTCAGATCTATTTAGTGTAAGTTTTATGATATTTCTTCCAATAATGTCAAATTCCTTATTCTGCCAAAGTGAAAGCCAAGATAAGGAAACGGCTTTAGTATTTGATTTATGATGCAACAATACTGTTTTGGTCACTGTTAAGTACATCAAGACACACACAAACACACCCACACACACATAACTATTCCATTTCATTATAATCTATTACCGTTATGTATTTATCTTCGTGTAGTTCTGAGCATCAGATGTGAAGGAGCAAGCGGCCTGCTCCCTCTGGGCTTTAGCAGGAAACACCAGGAGACAGCAGGAGACAGCAGAAGGAGATCACACACACAACACACCCACACACACGAACACTTAAAAAAATTTATTTAAAAAAATTTTGTTTTATTTCTCCAAATGTATAATACAAACCATAACATACAATTGAATAAAATAAACGTGTTCAATATTGATGCTTTAAAATAATTAAACACAAACTTATTTGCAATATATATAACTTAGCAACAAAGTAAACGTATAAGTACCTAAACATAATATGTCAATTGTAAATGTTATTCACTTATATAAAATAACAAATCTGGAGGTAATTTTACTGGAACAATCCTGCCCCCTCCATCACACAAACATAATCATCCACCCACATACACACATACTCACCCACCCACTCCCCCCCCCCTCACACACACCCACACTACTCACTCAGTGGATGTCTGCTAACATTCTTAACTCAAGAAAATTATAGTAAAGTTACCAAGTTAAAGTTACTAAGTTATTTAGGCCACAAAATAGAGTTACCCTTTTAACAGGCTCACGGTGGAGAAGAAAACAAATCTTAAATAATCTTAAGCTGCTCCCATTTTAAGAAATGTGATCCCAGCTTTCCTATTTTAATTGTTATTTTCTTTTCCTCATCCCTATACTTAAACACACCCACACACACAAATACATACACACACACACACATCTATTCCATTTCATTGTAATCTATTACTGGTATGTATTTGTCTTAATGTAGTTCTGGGCCTTAGATGTGAAGGAGCAAGCGGCCTGCTCCCTCTGGGCCTTAGCAGGAAACACCAGGAGACAGCAGAAGGAGATCGCTCAATACATCGGTATCAGTGGCATCATCGATCTCATCGTCAAGTCAGAGAGATTGCAGTATGTTGGTAAGTTAAAGCCCCACTCCACTACTTGTAGCTACTTGCGCCCTCTATATTGCAAACAATGCCTAATCGGTGCCTGTTGGTCCCCCATGATCCCCTTTTTCTTATTCTAATTGAGAGCTGATTTGATGAGATAACCACCTGTCAGTGACCTTGCAGGGAGGTCTTATCCCCTCTGGCTAAACTAGTGCAGACTGGCTTTAAATGAGTCTAAACTTTGGTGATGAGATAAAAGAAATTTCTTTCAGCATCCAACACAATTTACCCTTTGATATTTACAAACAAATTGTTTACCACATAATGATCATGATTATTAAAGAATTTATATTGCACCTTTTCCACAAGATACATGGTCCTGCCCCTTATTCTGAGGATATATTGGCCTAAATTCTCAAAATTGCTTTTATTCAAACCATAACCTAAATTATGTTTTTTAGTGTATGTGTTTCTCAGCAAGTTGATGTAGTTCTGGTTCAATTTTTTTTGCAAACATTTTGTGTAATGTATTGTAATTTTGGTTATTCATGTAATAGTAATAGATGATTTTTACTAAACAATGTAATGAGTTATGAAGTCTGTATCATGTTGTCATTAACATGGTCAAAATTTTATCGTGATAAAAGTAAAGAATGAATAAAATTTATTTGATTTCCATTGAAGTATTAATTTCACTTTTGTTTGCTGAATATTGCCATTACAGCATGCAAGGCAATGATTGCCCTGACGAGAGAAAGCTTTGACAATCAGAACGAGATCAAGAAAGAGAACGGTATTCTACCCCTCGTTCGTATCCTGCGCTCCACCAAGACGATAGAAAGGGTACTCATGACAGTCATCAGGGCACTTGGGACACTCTGTATAGGTAAGATGTGCACCATCTCCTTGAATAGGATGTCATTAATCAACTGTCATTAATCAACTTTTCCTTTTGCAAATTGGCAACGCATTGTATTGTCATTCAGTTTTCTGGTACGTTTTTCCTTAAAACCTGTCTTAATTGAAAAGGTACAGAGAAATATTGACATGATTGTATTTGGGCAGTTGAGAGTCATCAATTTTTCATTTACATTTGTCTACTTGATACCAATTTGAAAATTCTTATCACTGATTTCCTTTGAAAACTTCATGCAAGGGCCTTCATTTATTTCAGCAATAACAACAAAATTGTGAATAGAAAAGCATAGTACTAACATGTATGTGTTTGTGTGTGAGTTTGCGTTATTTCCGCTGAAGCAGCTTTAGAACTACATATATATTACTACTGTATATACTGTTATCACTCCTTCATCTTAACATTTAGCTTGGGTGAATTGAAGAAAACTTTAGCCAAGTAAGTGTTAAGTTTTATCATTCTTAATGACTGTACAATTCATCTTTGTGGTAATTCAATTTCTCTTTAACCAGGTGTGGCCAACCGTAACAATCCCGTCACCCAGAACAAGATTGCCGAGGAGGGGGCCATCGGGACCCTGGTGGGTCTCCTGCGATCCTCCTCCAACCATCACATCAAGGTGGAGATCGCCATCGCCCTCGGAGCCATCATCCTGGGTAACCGTGGCAACCAGAAGCTGCTGGAAGAAGAACCGATGTTCAGCATCAACCTTCTGCTTCAGCTCATGAATGAAAAAGATGACGTAAGTCTCGGTGTGCTTTGGTTATCAATGATGCTAGAACATATTACAATGTTTCTATCTCACCCAAAATTTATCATGCGGGCATCTTTTAAAAGACTATTGACCAGTAGGAGGGCGTGGCTAAGATCACGTCTCCAATTTCGACCAATCAGATGGCTAGATTTCTAAAGAGAGGTATATAAAATGGGTTATTACCTTTTTGTGAGCTACACTAGCGACTATCTTCCACTTTGATAATCTATCAAATTACAGTGCACATACAGTATGTGTAATTTCATTTTTTAGTACATCTGCATTAGTCATATCTGAGAGAAGGATAAGGCCCTGCGATATGAGTTTGCCAAGCGAGCCATCTGAAGTCTCGGGACGATCATTAATGTTACATTTTTAATGAAACGACTGGGGTTTAGCCACTGTGCTTGAAGAGTCTGTTAGTACGCCTAGACCTGGAGCCGACGCCTAGACAACCTCACATCTCCCTATTCTACATCTCCGTCTGGATCCTGAAGATTGGATTATACACCGAGAGTACTGTAAAAGCCATAAACATTTGTGACATTAGAGTTTGGGGAATCGTTCACGACGGTTGTTTGACTTTTCTTAATTCCATGTCGTAAATCAGATATTTTCAACCACCAGCCGATTTTACAAACGTTTCTGGTTTAGAGTTTAGTATCTTGTTAGTACTGTTTACCTTTAATAGATTTCTCATTGTAACATGTACCAACGGATGTACTTAATAACCACCTGCCAATTGTTTCCCTTGAGCGATACATGGGCTTTAATGCAGATTCTGTTCTCTCTTTTCTTTCTTTAAACCCAGAGCGTCCGTCTGAAAGCAGGGACAGCGTTATCCACCTTTGCCTTCAACAACACCAGCCAGCAGTACAACATACGGGAAGCAGGGGGCATCAGGATGTCCAACTTCCAACGATTCCTGGAGTCAGAGGATGAGACTCATCAAGCTTATGCTGCCTTCCAGGTCAGTCGGGTCAAATAACAAAGGGCAAAGGGAGGTCAGTGAAATGTGTCCTGGGTGTGTGAATTGACATTTCTTGATGTGATAGACTGTATGTATATATTGTATGCTCATCCTGGGGGGCGTTTCACAAAGATTCTAAGTTGAACTTATCTCTAAGTTGGACTGAATAATTATGGAAAGCTGTTAGCACCTTTAAGAGTATTTTGTACAAGCTATTTTAAAAGGCATAAAATGTGGATTCAAATCATTCATATTTTCTATTATCAAGGAAATTTCATGTTCTTGATGTAGAATTTATGAATAGTCTAAAAAACAGTAACTTAAATTTTTGCTTTTGAATATATTTTATTTTAAAGCTACAAATGGCTCTCCGTAATGTGTAAGTTCAACTTAGGATCTTTGTGGAACACCTCCCTGGACAACAGAAATCTAGCATTTTATGATAATTACTATGGTGACAAGTGCTCTGTGCTCAATTTCTAACACTGACCAAGTTCTTAACTTCAACCCTGGACCACCAATATATATACCCAAGGCAAGCCTTAATTCTTCAACTCCTAATCTAAAAAACCAAATTCCTACACTACATCTTACCATATTTCTGTGAAGAAATAGTATGGAGGAAATGCCAGTGGAAGAAAAGTTAAATTACATTTGAATGATGTACTTGAAATTCTTCTCAGAGTACTTATATTGCAACTGACTCATTGAATTTATGCTTACAGATTGTGGTTCTGGCCCGTGTCATCGTAGACAGGGATCAAGTTTCTTTGTCAGCAGAAGGCGTGACCAGATTGGTTGGACTACTCAAATCTGAGAACCCAAACACGGTTATTCTTGCAGGTAAGATTTCAGCAGTTTTTGGCCTCCCAAACAAACAAAAAGATATTAAATGACAGCAAGTTCAGGTGTGTACTTATATCTGTGTGCTTTAAGATACAGAAATGCGACTTGCATGTTAGTTTTGTTCCAGATTTTTGTTGTTGAATTATTTTTATTTTTTTCTGAGGGAAATATGATTTACCTTGGCAACACTTGGTGCTTGATCAGTTACAGCAAACCCTGCATTGATCAACATCTGTATATGTAAGATCAAATATCTTATTTGCCTAGAACAGAGTCTCAAGTTGAAACCTGTTGTAAAGAAGGTACCTGTACAGTAAGAACACCTGTCTTTGGATATCATTTTCTTGTCTCCCTGGGTAGTCTTTATTGCAGGTTTGACTGGTCTCAAAATAATTCTCTTTAATCACCATTTGCTATTCTGCCCTGCTCCAGGGAGTCTCCTAGCGAGTCTTGCCCATACCAGGGCCGGCATTCCTGATGCCATGATCACCTCCGGTGCCGTCGACATCCTCATCAATCACCTCCACTCCGACAACGTCGAAGTCCGTAGCTCATCGGCCGTCGCCCTTGGCTACCTGACCTTCAACCGGACGGCGACGCGGCTGTTGCTAATAGCAACCAGGAACACACCTGGTCTCTTTCATAAGCTGATGGACAACCTAGATAAAGATGGGAAGATCTCAGAGGACTTCACTGAGGAGTACAGGAGACAGGAGATTGTAGGACTACCAGCTCTCAGGTATGGTGAACAGACGGGTCGTAATGGCTTCTTGCCTCCGTAGCTCTCATGTCTGTCACACTTGACACTTCAGGCGCTCCAGATTTATCTCAGCCAGATATGTGTATTGTGAAACTGCAAGATAGATTAACCAACTTTACAAGTGCAAAATAAACTGGCTGGTTAAAAAGGAAAAGTTATGTACTGTAAGTGCAACATGTTAACTTTTCTCAACTATGAACTGTTTCTCAATTTGATATTACATACATACAATTGCTTTTTAGATGGCGTATAATCCAATCAAATAGTGCTCAATGCTCTTTACAAATTATTGCTAATTATTAAAGTGCTAATATTAAGGTGCAAAGAGAGACTTCATTGATTTTTAAAATTGATTGAAAGTTTTATAAATGTAAATGTACCTGTAGATCATTGCAGATGGAATGAATGCAGTTTCCTCATGTTCAATGTCTGAACAAATTTGTATTGCATTGTAAATAAATAATATACCATGCATGATGCTCAAGGTGCTCCAACTATTACTCCGGCTCTGCCAGGCAGCCAATTTCGTCGCTCACAGCATTCAAGGAATTCCTACCTACCTGTACCCATTTAACACCTGGGTGGAGAGTGATTTGTATTTTGAATAATCAATGATCTGTTATGTTTTACTTTTGTGTTTGATTAGTTTGGAGAAGCATGGAGGTCCATCTGCTGTGCCCCCACCACGACCCAGAGGTAAAAATTGAAAACAAAAACAAGACATTTTTTATTTTTCTTGACAATAATACTTGTAAATGCAGCAATATTCATTCAACACAAGTTCACTCACATGAAGGTGTCTACATGTATACAAGCCTATACAATAACCATAAAAAGAAGAAGTTGGAAATACATTTATATTGTAATGTGCATGTAGAAAGTTCTGGTAAATATGAAAAATACATTGTTTCTTACAGAATTCAATGAAACTTGCACTGAATGTTCAAGATAACAAATAAATGACACGTGCCAAACAATGTTGGTAAAAAATGTATAGTGGCTGACTAATGAGCATAAAAAGATAAGGACATCCCGGAATTAAAAGTAGGCCTGACACCATTCGTTTAACACAGGTCACTACATGCAAATTGGAGTTGTGGTTTTGATACAAGATGAATATGCGCTTGTTTTTATTTCACTGGTTCAAACAATTAACCAATCTACTGCAGGATTAACAATCCAGCATAAATCATAGCAATTTTCTCTCAAAAGTATGATTCCCATACCAGAGCTCAAGATTAGCTTCAACTTGAAATCATTTTCTATCTTAATCTAAAATATTAAAGGCAGCTATAGTGGTATGATCAGATACAATGTTTATGGATGTGAGCATTGCCAATTTATAAACAAGGTGCAGTTATGAAATTCATTTAATCCTCCTTCATATGGTACTATTACTATCGTCGTCAGTTTTGTTTTTACTTTTTTTGATTTCATAAGATCAACGAGACATAAAAGAAAGACAAATATCGTCGGAAGCATTATGAATATGAAATGATGATTGTGAATTGTATTCTACGTTGGGACAATATTAGCAAAGTTTAACCGTTTCCTTTTCCTATAATTTGAAATAGTAAACAAAAAAACATATATTCCTACTCTCATTCTTTCCATTTATCTACTTTACTTGTAGGTTCCAGCAGGCAACAGAGTCGTCCGAATACAACCATGGGTTTCAACAGCCGTCCCACGACAGCAGCTACCTCCAGGTCAGGCAAACCTCCTCCAAGGTCCACCTCGGCTCCGGTCCGATCTCGTCAGGTCCGTACTCCAAAGGTCGTCGCCCAGGGCAACGGACGCAAGGTCAAGATAGAAGAGGGCAACATGGCAGCGAAGGCCAAGAATACAAAAGTAGCTTGGGACTGACATTGATATGCTATGAGAAGATTCATCTCCCCTGCCCCATGCCGTCATGAAATGCTAAACCAGATCAAAACTGCTGCAGGAAAACTTTGAATGTGTATGAGGGCCAGAGGATTTATTTGAGGGATATGAAAAAGAAAAATCTGCATGTGACATCTGCCCCCATGCAAACAGTCACAGATCTGTGTATTATAAGAAATATTCATGTATGCATTGCAATGTAAAAGGATCTTGAAAATTTGTGTTGTTGTTGCTGCCTTACTGTTTTTCTTCCCAATGATTTACCGCCCTGTGTGTGAATTAACCTTTATGGATAGTTTATTCAGGCATTTAACTATAAGTCTGTAGAACGTTGAGAACTGGTCTGTAGCTACATGTATGAGGATCTGCCTGTATGCATGTGATGCTGTAGTCTAGACATCCAGCCCCAGGTCAGCCCAAAAATGAGTCTTTAAAGACCGATTAGATCCGTCCATATCAGGCCTGAGTCATTACGGTTTTTGTGCTAAACGTTTAACCGATAAAAATATATGGGCGGTTTCGTTTAACCGTTATGAAAATACATGAATTTGTAATAGTGCTGTAGCTGGAATACCTGCCGATCTTCAGCACGCCGGGCTGGGCATCACAAACTGGGTCAATCCAGTAAACAGAGACCATAACAAACAACATAAAAATGTCTTATTATTCCTCATCTGATACCATGATAAGCCTAGCAAAGTTACCTTAAACAATTGAGGTCAAATTGATGTGAAGATGACTTGATCTGTGATGTGTTTATATATGCCTCTGCAATCATGTTTGCATGTATCATTGCCGTATGAATGTGCATGTGTGTATCACATCAAAAAGATACCAACTTGTGTATCCTCCTTGATCACACACACCCAAGACACACCCAGCAATGAGCTGATCAATGTTAGTGACCAATCAGGAAGCATCTCTAGCTATGTGGGTGGAGTTTGATAGCAGCATAAATTACAGGTTGGTGACCGAACGTGCATGGAGTCAAGAGAAACAAATAGCAAACAAAATAGTCCATAAACAAAGAACAACTAAATACATGTAGATATCAAAAAAACATGTGGGGGGACCAACAAAGGCCAAGAGAGAAGGGCGCATGGTTGGTTAAAAATTCTTTCATAGAGATTACTGCTGCCAGGCAACTGGCGCCCAGCTGCCAGGGTGTAACATTACACTGTGGTTTCTTTGATTATCTTTATTATCAGCTAGTAGCACATTCCAAAATGTAAACAAATAACGGTTAAACGGAGCGAAAATTGCCAAACGATTTTGATGAATGCGGTCATTTAACCGTCGGTTAAAGGTAAAGACCAGTATTGGAAACGCCCCAATTTAACATAAATGAAATGGTAGCTCTTATTACCAATCATGTGAAAGAATATGTTTTGACTAATACATGATGATAAAAGTTTTTCCGGGAAACCACCTACTAATTCTGATATTTGGTAAATTTGTTTCTCTCATGGTCTGTGAGAGATATATAGGGTAGTCCCATATACATCTTTCTGTGTATAGTGCTTGTAACTTTACGAAGAATGGGCCAAATTTCTTATCATTTTAATTATTCCAGAACCTTGCGGATGCTAGATTATCAACCTTTTCTGATCGATTCTACATTTCTTTCACAATGCAATCACATGACCTTTACTGGTCTTTACCTTTGAACGGTTTGACTCAGGCCTAGTCCATATACATGAACATATGCTATCCTTTTGTGCAATTATTTTTTCAGAAAGTTTCAATTTGTAACAGTTCATGTACATCAAGAGCTCACAAGTACATTGTATTCAAGACAAATATAAAAGGATAAAATGAATATGTTCAGGCGATGGATAACCTTATAGACGGCTGTGTTACTTGAAGGTAGATCTGCACATGTACCTGTATGATACACTATGTTGAATGTAGTAGATTTAGATTTAGGGTTATTCTACACTCGCATGAAAGCTAAAACATAGGATGTAACTTTTTAGATACACCTTTTCTTGGTAAATAGATTTTTTTTTTTTTTTAAGTTTTGTGATTACCAAATTACCATATGGACCCTGCACTATAAGGAACTTCAATTAATCAGATTTTGCAATTATATTTTGCCAAAATACAATGCACAATCACTTACAAATAATGTGACAAAAGTTCGCTTTAAATCAAAGATAAATTTAGTGTCTAAATTAGTCAATGTTTATTAGTATTCAAGAATTGAAATTCATGTTATCTTTTGAAGTAAAACAGGGTAGCATTCACTGGTAATAGCAATATTGTATTCTTATAATGAACTGTATTGACATAATGACGAAAGTGCTTTTTTTTTTTGCCTTGCAGTAATTATATTGTTTTGTGCCTTATTTTTATTTTTGCATGACAAAAAATGTTGACACTTTGGTCTCACTATGCATTTTGCTTACCCTTATCGCGCTTCTTCCGATCAACTGATGTCTCACTGTGTAAAATATACGTCTGTGCCACTAGAGTTCTGATAGATACTGTTATTGTTCCACAGTCAATTTCTTCCACGTTTTGAATTCTTAACTTCAACCCGGAACCAAACACCATATCTAAACTTACTAATTTGCTCTGTACATATTTGCAATAATTATAATGAGGTTGCATGTTAAAAAAAAACACCTTTTTTTAGTACAGAGCAAATGGGAGAGGACCTCACAAGCTACGTCACAGAGTTGCCAATTTGTGTTTGATTAAACTTAACTAGATGGATCTTTGACTGCAAGCAGTCGAAAATGATGCCACCGCCATAGAGCCATTTTACAAACAAAAACAGAAGCAAATCATTCCGTCGGTTCTAATGATAATGCGTTCACGAGCTATTTTTGCATACGTAACGAGTCCCATGATTTTTGACCTCATGACCCCAAAATCTAATCAGTTCATTGGCTCTACAAGATACATACATACATATGTCTTCAGTTTGATGGTAATCCGTCCATCCGTTCTAATGACAATGCGATCACAAGCTATTCTTACATACATGAGCCCCATGACCTTTGACCTCATGACCTCAAAATCTACTCGGTTCATTGGCTCGTCTCGAGTTTGATGGTCATACGTCTATCAGTCGTAATGATAATGCGAGCTATTTTTGCAAACATAATGAGCCCAGTGACTTTTGACCTTTGACTTTGTAACTCCCAAATTTAATAAGTTCATTGGCTTTACATGACTCAAGTTTGGCTGGAGTCCACCGATCGGTTCTTGGGATAAAGCAAACGGGCTGTACAGACGTACGGACTGACAGATGGACAACCCAAAATCATAATGCCTCCAGCTTCTTTGTTTTGAAGGCATAAAAGTGCATAACTTCTTATTTTAAATTGGAATTTGCTCAAACTTTCATTGACGTATTCCTCTAATTTTTTTGTAGTTTCCATTAAAACCAACTTTATATCAGGGTGGGCTTTATACCTTGTAGAATCCACTAAATGTTGATAGATTAATATTCTTCAATCAGAACCTTCATAACAAAGGTTTCATTTTGTTGTAATTGATTTTGCAATATCTACAAAATCATTTGCACTCGGATCATCTGTGCGTGATGAATTCCAAACTTCCAAAAAGTGTCTTTGCATCCGTTCAAAATGTTCCAAATGAAGCAAATTAATAATGAATATACTATATATTTATTTTTGATTAAATCTTTCATGAAATGAATAAATTGATCCTCATATTTTGTACAATTAAATGTGATTATAAATATTGAGATTTAATTGCCTTAACTGCCATTCACAGTTCAAGAGGTTTTATATTATTGATTAAAGTATATTCTATGCCACGTGTGATTCACTTGTATATTAAAGTATATGTGTAACTTGCTTGGGAGTCACCTGCTTTTGTACATATAAAGCACACAATGTGATTTTTATAAATATTTGTATATTGTGGAATATGGATTTTTTTTTCTATCACAGATGAAAAATAAAAATATATAAAACATTAAATAATTGCTGTCCTTTGATTTATTGACCAAGATTATTTTTTATTCAAAGCAGGATAAATTGATAATAAAATATACCGTAATCATGAAAATATATCAATTTACATGTTACTATTCTTCATTTGACCTGCCAAACAGAATAATTATATCGCACACACACCATCCATCATAATATTTTTGCATTCCAATTAAGAAACTACAAAACTACAGTCATAAACATGAATGTGCTTGTAATTGTATTGAAAAACAGGAGATCTAAGTAAATCCTGCTTTGAACAGATGATTCCATAGGTGTACAAGCAATACAAAAACAAGACGTGCAATACGTCTGTAAATTACTTTTACATACAATTCAATATTTGTTTTCATCAAACAGATGATATGCTGGCAAATTAGTAGGCTAAAGAGTGTATCCATAAATCAGGAATGTTCTCAACATTTTCTTTCTTTTGTTATTACAAAGTAAATGCAATATGCGCAGTAACATCTGCAAAGTTATTTTCCTTGGCTATGTATTCTATAAAAATTACAGCATGTTGCTGATATGGAACTAAAGATACCGGTACCTAAATCATTAAAGGGATACCGGTAGTTGAGTTCTATTTTCAGACCGCAAATGCCTTCAAAGTGCATGGTTATTGCTCTTATTTTTATCTATGACATTTCTAGTGCCCTTTTAGAACCTAAATTTGCTATGAAGGTACATGTAAGACCCCAAAATGTGTGAAATTTAGCCAATACGATCATACCAATTCAGCTCCACTTTCCAAAACACACGGTGACTGTTAATAAATTATTAATTAATTAAAAATAACAATACATGGGCCGGCTGGTTGTGCGTAATATAAGCAACACGAAAATGCCAACAAAAAAAGCCAACATCGGCATTGGCTGAATTACGACGTAAAAGGCGTTATTTCGGGGTTTTTCAACATTTTTTTCCAATTTTTCAAAATATCTAATATTTGTGGTGGTACACAAGTATTAGAAATCGTTATATTTCAGCTGTCTCTGAACCGATTATGATCAAACAAAGATGATTTTGTCAGTTAGATATTATGTTCTTTTAAATCTGACACTCCGTTTTTCATTATCTCATAAAAAATTATTTTGTGTAGCACCCTCTGCAACAGAACTCAACTTTTCCTTTCAGCTTTATATGTATCGGTAGATGTATTTCCTGCAGGTCAATTCAAAATTCTTGAAAGAATCTAAATTATTCAACAATAGTTCAAAGGGTTAAACAGCGCTTTAAAGAAAAATAATGAAGTAAAGCAATATTTGAATACATTCCTATCCTTACGTTTTTCTTGTACATACATTATCATATAACTTTCCTCATACTGTTAGTAAACATAGAAAAGGCACTGGACCAATTTTTTCAATTTATTTGAAATAAATATCAAAAGAAAACTAAAGTAGATCTAAACAATTATAACCTCTTCCTTTACTCGTTGAACATAAAATGTACTTTCATTCATTGAAAAAAACTGCATGTATAACATAAATGCATTTATCGAACATCAAAGGTGAGCAACACGATTTGATATGTAAAACAAACATATACTCTACTGTAATCCTTCAGTCTGATTTGACTTTTGAATAAAACTCATTTTTCATAGATTCTAGTCCCAGTTATCTCAGGCTTAAGATTACACCAGAAAAAGCAATATCCAACTTCCCTTACTATGTGATGTACTATCTTTATCTCACTGGGCTCCTTTTTGCAATTCTAGCAATACCAAAACAATTTCCTTTTTTATTCAACCATATAATGTGCATTCACTAACTGACCGGGCCCCTTCAACACTTTAAATGCTATGTGTTTGACGACAGGCCTTGCAAGTCTTCTGGTCTGTGTGAGGTTGGTAGGTGCCGGGGCCTGTATTGAATTCAATACTTAGCATAAGTAAGAAATTTAATAAGTACCTTAATTGGCTAAGTTAAGTAATTTACTTATCTCGTATTAAAATCACATTCTAAACTTATACTTAAGTAAGACAAAATCTAAGTAAAATACTAACTGATGAGCATTGTGACGTCACACAGTCAATAAAAAGTAATGCGCAATTGATGCATTGCAATAAATGCGCGCTGATATAATTGTGCGCAGGTTATAATACTGCGTAAGAAAACCATATGCCTGCCAATCAAGGCCTCCAAATAATTGGTTTAAGTCTGGAATAGATTTGGCTAAGATTTAGGATAACATACTTAGCCAAAAGTGTGAATTGAATACCAAATTTGGCTAAGTATTCTATCTAAGCCAAATACTAAGTAAAAGGGTTAAATTTTGTACTTAAGTATTGAATCGAATACGGGCCCAGGTCCAAAAGGTAGGCATGGCTGGTATCCTGTCGATCAGTAGACCCTACTGACCTGGCGGACATGGCTCTGAAATATGAAAAACAAAAACAGAAAATGTGTATCTGAAAGAATCATTTAAATCTGGCAGGGTCATGATGAAAGTCATTCATTTGTCTTGGAATGTAAGGAAAACTAATCATTTCAAATATGAGAAATGGTTTGTTGAGAATATTATTCTTACTACAGTGCATATCCATATGTAGATTAGTCATTGCAAATGAATTCCTGAATGTCACCACCCATACAATGTGGCCAATTTTTCTGAATGATAAACATATACAAACATGCTCATGAAGGCAGACTAAGTTCAACTTAATTAACCGTCATTATTCCATACAATACACTTTGAGTCTGTACCAAAATAAATAAGCACAATTGTCCAGTCATGAAATGAAAAATAAGAAATTGAACCTTGTGGCCCCTTTAATTATATTGAGCCATGTGTCAAGTGTATTACACTTAACGTCATCTTAAAAATATAAAAACGACTTGGATCTGACAGTTCCTTAACTCAAAACTTTACACTTGGTTCCACTTTAATGAATACAAAAACTTTTGTGAGACTGTAGTTACCTTTACAGTCCCCAGGAGACGCTGATCCAGGTGGAGACGAGAGTCCAGGAGGACAATCGAAACATCCGCTGTGACCTTTCATTGGTAAGAACTGACCCTCTCCACAAGGGATGCATGGAGCAAAACCAGATGCGGAATAGTAGCCTGGTGTGCATTGGACTGTAAAGGAGAGGCAATGGAGAACAGGAAATGATTAAAATGAAGTGCTTTTGTTTTTATTCATAATTATTCCTCAAGATCAGAAATGCAGCTCAAACGGCTGCTCCAATAGAACAGGGCAAAAAGGGAACAAAGTCTGACTTGAGTTTCTATGTTATCTTTATTTCTTCATTCTGCAAGGGGCTGGAGAAAATGCAAGATACAGTCAAACCTGTCTATAGGGAAACACAAAAAGTGGTCTTTGTAGACAGGTGGTCTTCGTAGACAGGTTCCTTAAGTACATGTTTCAATGAGAAACCATTTTCAAGGGAAACAAATAATGTGGTCCTTGTAGACAGGTGGTCACTAAAGCAGGTTTGACTGTACATGTAGATATACATGGTTTGATAAGAATAGCTATAGAATGCCTAGTAAAGAGATCATAAATTGGAGGTTTAACCACTCCACTATGTCGACAGTTAGTTTTAGAAGTATTTATCAACAAACCTTCACAGTCGGCAGCACTCCTTGCTCCCCGTTCCCTTGTAAGAGTGCCATCCACACACGGTTTGCATTGGCTTTGAGCTTGCTCATCTTGATGAAAGCCCCTTTCACACTCGACACATTCTCCAGAAGATTGATGGAAGTAGTGCCCAGTAGGACAAGCAACTGGTAAAGAAAAGACAAAATGAAGGTCATGATACTGCATGACACAGAAAGTGTACAGTGTAATATATATACTCTTAACATCAGACTCTACAAGTTTGTTCATCTTTTAAGAGCCAGAAGAGCATATATTCTGTGTAAAAGTATAAGCGCTTCTGTCTCTCCATTGATGATATAAACATGTATTTTTGAGTACTCTTCATTTACCCCATTCTCCCATAAAGACATCCCTGAACCATCCTAAATTTCTTTTCCCTTTTGAGAAATTAAAAGTTCTCACTGTGTTACACCGGTACTGTGTAATGGTACCAAAACGCTAGATCCAGGAAGTAAACAAGTATGACCGGGTTAATAATACATCTGTAAAGCGCTTAGACATATCGTTGATGTATTTAGCGCTATAAAAAAGCTGAATATTATTATGGAAGAAATCAGAGGTGAATTTAGTTGATATACAATGTATTTAACAGGCCTTTATATAATCCTGAAAAGAAGCAATGATAAAATGACAAAGTAAAAGTAAATACGAAACTGGCATTGTAGTTTAAACTCAAAGGAGAATGACAAAGGAATAAGTTTACATCATTTTTTTCATCTGAAAACTTACTGCATGTGTGGCGATCGTGATCTGGAATGTACCCCTCGTCACATTCAGAGACAAGGTCATCAAACCAAAGACCAAAGTCTTTGCCTGCAGTCTGCTGCTCTTCACTTGGTTTCCTTTTTATCCCACTCCTGACACCATATAGAGGACCAGCTTGGTTCTCTTCACTTGGTTCCTGAGATATCCCACCGCTGCCACCAAGTAGACTATCTTTGGTGTGCTGATGGATGTGTTTTGCCAGTTTGTACATGATCTCTGCCTGGCTTTGATTACTATCATGCAACTCCTCACCTAATGCCATACTCAGGACCTTGAAAACGACATGAAATATGGATAGATTAAAGCAGGGTGAAAGGTATTGAAAGAAAGGATGGAATAAACAGTGACATTTTACAAATTAAGGTACAGCTAGAATTGAGTGACATATGTGTCGGCATTAGATGAATCATCATAGTGTATGGTAGAAAATGATAAACCAGTACATTTTTTACTCAAAATTTCAAAGAGATCTGACACACAAGAAGGCTACCAAAGTGAATGAAACTGTAATTGTAATCATATGCGACATTCACTCTGTGCTTTACTTCATTATCAAGAAATGAGGTCGGAATTGGATGGAGATTTGGTATTACATCAGATCTAACTCTTAGAGTTAGATTTCAGTCTAGGGGTAGGTACAGTGTTGGGTCTTAGGTTGAAGTTATCTAAGTTCTCACCATGGATACCGCAGCCATGCCACTTCCTCCAGACTCCTCTCCCAGCCTCTCTGAGATGACATCTCGTTTTCGACGATCGTTCCCTGGTCCACATGCCACACTGACATGGTCGACCTTGCAAAGTTGGTTCTTGGTGCAGATCGCAGCAAAGTTTGTCTCGCTGATGATGCTCACAAACTTCTCTGAGATGGAATGGATTGTCTGGTTCTCACCCGCACCACACTTTCCTTCAAAATACATCATGCTGAGTGGAAGTTTCATACGCCTGGGGTTGCGACGTTCTGCAGAAAGAGAAATAAAAGGCCATTGCTGAGCTTGGGACATTGTAGTACAGTGATTTCTTCTCTCCATTTACAATCAGAGGGGTCTTTTAATTTTCATGTCAATAAGGTTTTGAGAATATATCAAACATGAAATGACTTTTCATCATACAAGTACTTGTAAGTCAAAAGAAGAGGAACAGCAATTCTAGTGCTCAATAGTCAACTTCCTATGGTAAGAAAATTCTTAACTTTAACCCTGGACTAAACTCTACACTTGACTGTGTCCCAATCCTTAACAAAACCTGGCCTACCATGAATGTAATTGCAACCCTAACCCTAATCCTAAACCCATCCATAACCCAATGCTTTTTCTAATCTATATCATCTTTCTGCCAGTTTGTTTTATTTGCCGATGATACCACACTTGTTGCGTCTCACTACGACTTTAAAACTTTAGTTGATCTTTTGAATGAAAATCTGAAATATGTTTATGAATGGTTGATTTGCAATCAGTTATCTTTGAATGTATTGAAAACAAAATATTTGGTATTTAAGAACTGTCGTAATGTCAAATCTTGGTATGAAAATGTTTCACTATATTAATGGTTTACGTATTGAGCATTGTCGTGTTATAAATTATTTAGGCGTCTTATTTGATGGAAAGCTATCCTGGAATTCTCATATTGATTCAGTTACCAAAAAGATTTCCCATAGTGTTGGTGTCATCGGTCATTAAAGATTTACTGTGCCACGTCTCATTTTATTTATGTTATATAATGCCTTTGTTTTGCCACACATAATGTACTGCAATGCTGCATGGGCTTCTAAACATCAGTCTAAGTTATTGAAAATACACAGGTTACAAATACGTTTTTGTTCTCATTCTGATTACCGTGCCCCGTCACAACCTCTGTTTAGAAGATTTCAAACCCTCAATGTTTACGATATACACAATTTACAAACTTCTTTGATAATGCAACAGTTTTTTACTAACACATTACCTGATGTTTTAAATGAAATGTTTTGTACAAATGCTCCCATACACAATTACAATACAAGGAATGCCTCTATGTTTCACCAGTGGAAGGTATCTTCCAGCACTGTTGCCGTTTCTTTACGCCATAATGGCCTTAAAGTTTGGAACACATTACCACATTCTTTACAATCAATTCAGTTCACCAAACCATTTAAACGTAAACTTAAGCAGCAATTGTGGTGTTTGTATAGTTATTCTTAAATGATATATTGTAAACGTTGTTTATACCTTTACTCTTCTCCAGCTGACTGAGCTTTTTATTGTTAAATAATATTCTGACGCGCTCAGGATGTGTGCCCATTCATCAAGCCCATGTGGCTTTTACGGATGCACCTTTTGCATCCTATACTTTTAGTAGATTTAATCATGTCTTCTTTTTCTTTGTTATTTTTTTCTTTTTTTTTTTCTTTATTTTATAAATGTATGTATTTGAATGTATTTTTCTTTGCCTATGTATGTATTTCAACAATGTATCATGTCATTTTTACTGTGATTGGAAACAAATAAAGTTCTATTCAATTCAATTCAATTCCAACCCTACATCTTTGATGGAAGGAAGCCCATAGCAAAGGCCACCGTTAGTAATGTCAGGTCACTGTTAAATCAACTCACGAGAGCAATCAGGAACATTAGCTTGAGGATACCAAACTCCAGAGGAGCCACAGATGAAGAGCTTCTTGGGTGCTTCTATTGATCTCAAACGGGGAACATCGTAGCCCTCGTTGCAAACCATGGTACAGTAGCGCCCGTAGGCAAAGCCATCGTCGCAGGCCAGTGCACCATTGGCAGGGATGTGGAGGTTGTGACAAGGAACAGCTGGAAGAGGATATCAATGTAGCAGCAGCATTTACATGCGATACTCGTAGAATAAAATTTAAACCATATTTTTGTAAAGTAATGCTACATGAATGCTACATGACTATGCAATGGAAAAAAAGAGCATTGGCTAAAATACTTACGTTTGATATCCACATTGATACCGCATTCAGCCTTCAATCCATTCCTGCTATCACTAGCTTGATACAGGATCACTTGATGGCCCCAGGGTAATAGGGCGGGGTTGTTTCCATAGTTACAGGTCTCAATGATATCAATCCCTGGAGGAGCTAGAAAGACAGGGTCGTCCCATTCGACCTCCGTCATCTTAGTCAAAGTTGTGATGTTTTGATCCGGCGGGCAAAACTGGATGATTGGTTGAACTTCATCTGAAATTGACACCACACATGGAGCAGAAGGATATCTATATAAAGGTGTTTCCATTTGTTTTAGATCTACATAGCATCATCAAATGTAATTTCACATTCCAGGCCAGCACACTTTTTGCTTCTATCATAAACGAATAAATAAAACACTTTATTTCATTCAATGGGCATAAAATAAGCACAAAATGTCTTCCATTCAATTCCAAAGCACTGAAGGAGTGAATGTATAGTCAAACCTATCTATAGTGGTCACTATTATAGCTTCCATCAATAATGAAATAAGTTTTAAAACCTGTCTACGGTGGTCATTTATATTACCATCATCCTAATAGAAGAAATAGGTATCGTAGAAGCTATAAAGAAAGGNCCTAATAATAGGTAGGGGTTTCAAGGCTTGAGCGACACACACGCGTCCAAACCAAATCTGAGTAGTCTACCCCTAGGCATATTCCTATTCAAAACAGATTTGAAATTCAGCTTTACAAAGGCGTTGATTTTGGCCAATCATATCATCTGCTTTGAGACAGAAGGGTTTAAATTCTGAAAACACAGAAGTATTGTTCTTCTGGTTCCAAACAGCCGAACGAAGAGTTTTCATACGAGACCAGGTTTTTCCTTGAGTGGTCTTCAATACAGGTTTCAAACCAATTATCTATACTCACTAGTCACATAAACTTGAAACACACACAAAGCTGTGTTGTTTGACTGGTCACTGAAGGAAAAACTACAAGTGGTGTCGGCGGTGAAGTTGTAAGGTGTAGTGAGGTCAATGGGGTACGTTGACACTCTGAGGTCATTATCAATATTATCTAATGCTGCAGGGAGGTCAAAGGTCACTTCCACTCCCCAGAATTCTGTGCGCACGGCCATGATGGGCTGGGATGGACAGGAAGTGAGTGTCGGAGCTGCAAGATCTGCAATGCATAACAAACACACAATGAATCATTCATAGACTTGTAGTAGATAAAAAATAGCTTCAATGTGAAAATACTAATATAATATTTGATTTCTGGCAAGCAAAATTTCATGTATAAAAGTGGTACCTAAAGGATTCACCCAGAAGATATTAGAGGATAAAAAAATGAGTTGAGAGAATGAGAAATACATGGATCAGGAACTATGAGTAGACTCTCTTTTTCTTCCACATCAGTGAAAAATGGGATGTGTGAAATGGTTTTATACTGTACAATGCGTCCTAGAAAAAACGAAATCGAGAATTATCGATGTTTTATCATACCTTAAACACAATTATCATTAATAAATGAAACATATTTGTAAAGCTTAGATCATCCTCTTTTATTTGATGCAAGTCATATGATACATATTTCACACATGAGTAATTAAAAACAATTAGAAGTAAGGATACCAAAAAGTCATCTGGCGAATGGTATCTGAATTTCAAAGCGAAAAAATAACATTTCCAGAATATTAATTTCTTGCCCTTTCATATGACACCTCAATCAGGAAAAATGAGCCAGGAATATCTGTATATCCAGGTTCTGCATGGATTTTGAGACGTGCAAAAGATTTTAGAAAATATTCCCTGAGAATGGCAGTTAATAGAGTCTTTGCTCACCCAGACATCTTGATTGACTGCTGACGTTCAAACCACTGCTCCACTGACCAGAGTCTAGGCAGGTCAAGGATTCAAGTCCCCCTACCAGGGTCAGGTCAAGATCACAATGAAGTGTGCAATCTGTCCCAGAATGCACTTTTACAGATGACCCACAGGAAGGTGGAGAAATAGAAACGCTGGAGTCTAGCACCAGAGGGTCACACCCAATAACTNTGCCCTTTCATATGACACCTCAATCAGGAAAAATGAGCCAGGAATATCTGTATATCCAGGTTCTGCATGGATTTTGAGACGTGCAAAAGATTTTAGAAAATATTCCCTGAGAATGGCAGTTAATAGAGTCTTTGCTCACCCAGACATCTTGATTGACTGCTGACGTTCAAACCACTGCTCCACTGACCAGAGTCTAGGCAGGTCAAGGATTCAAGTCCCCCTACCAGGGTCAGGTCAAGATCACAATGAAGTGTGCAATCTGTCCCAGAATGCACTTTTACAGATGACCCACAGGAAGGTGGAGAAATAGAAACGCTGGAGTCTAGCACCAGAGGGTCACACCCAATAACTAAAATTAAAACAATTGAGATAAAAATCTGTTTTATTAATCAATTGAATTATTCAATTACAAATAAATATACATTTCAATAAGTTTTCATATCAATTTTCAGTCCCTACGTGTTTTTTTATAAGAACAGTATTACGTCACTATATTATATTTGGAAAAATGCAGCAATCTGCTCAAATCAAAAAATCAAATCAATATTATCACTTTTAATATTTCTTAATTAATCAAACATCTGTCACTAAACTTATCTTGGAAGGTAATCATAATGGGCTTCAGTCATAAATTGCATTAAACCGCCTCAAATTCAACGGCAACGTAAAATGACTTAAAACGTTGTGTGCTTCACATTTCAATATCTTTAAAAAACCAAAGAAGATATTAAGGAGGCCCTTGTTGTGTGCAGCTACTGGTACTTTTTTATGTTCACTTGCAATGTATTTTAAACATAATTTTCTTCTTTCTTTTTTTTTTCCTGCTGTGATTTTAAACAAGATGAACAAAGCGCAAAGCACAGTATCAATCTATATATATATATACATATACATATATACAGTGAGCCACTAAATTATTCATACCCTTCCCAAGTTTTTAACTTTTTTTAAGTTTGTGAAAATTGATTTGCCCCTATTTATGATTCTTTGAGAATGAGACTTATTCAACAAAGGTCTAATTCAACCAGTCCACCTTTTATCCTTGAGTTATGAATGAGACAAACAACATCCAATTTTAGGCCTACAAAGGGGTATGAATAAGTTAGTCATTAACTATATCTTAACTACTGATTAGGCTACCCTGTTGAAATAAAACGAAATAATTTAAATAATAACAAATTATTTTCACACCTTGACAGTAAGGTTCCTCCTCCGTGTTCCAGTACATATCTGTTCCGTTAAACTCACAGCTTGCTTCTGCTGAACCAACCAGAGAGTAACCAACCAAACAGGTCAGGTGACACACAGAACCATGTGACAGGTCACATGGTCCAGTCATAGTTCCAAACAAAGGAGGCTCAAATGCTTTGGGACATTTACGTACTGAAAAGGAATCAAAAGAAACAAAATAAATCTATCAGGTTAATAATCTTGAAATTGGGATATATCCTCTCATTAGCATTTCTACTCTGTTACAAAAATTATGGCAGACTTTGAACTACTTTGCTGTGGAACAGTTTGTACATTTTTTTTTATCCCTAACATTTTCACACACTATTTCCCGTATGAATAATTATATTTCTTTAAAGACCTAAAAAGACAGGGATTGTATTTCTAATACTTTTCAGTTTCAAAAAATAAAATGTAGAACTACATCAATGCTCAATCATAGAGCTGATGCTTCATGTTTAATTCAACTTAATTACATATTCATAACTTTCTTAAAGCCCAAGTCCACTCCAAAAATAACTTACTTTTAATAGAACCAGAAAAATCAGACAAACCAATCAATACAAGTTTGAGCGAAGTCGGATGACTAATAAGAAAGTTATGAACTTTTAATGACATGAAAAACTTTGAAAATCACTACACAAATTGGCAACTCACTCATGATCTGTGACGTATGGTCCTCACTAAGCACTAATTATTTCTTGTATATTAATAACATAAATTTCCTATTTTCACCCTATTTCTTCACACCAGCATCCATGTTAGATTGTTAGTAATATGTTTTTGTGTGGATGCACAAATAAAGAGTAATTTTTGTACAAATAAATCATGAAAAAAAAAAAATTGATAAACTATTTATATAAAAATCAATAATTATGAAATACAATATTCAGAAAATAGCATCAATTCTTCAAAATTCAAAAAAGTTTTTGGGAAATGTCACACACGCAATATGATACAAATCATATAACCTGGGCAAAGGCATGGGGAATCAAGTTTTGGGGGATAAAAAGGGAAATTAATTGGATTAAACTATGTAAAGCAATTGATAAGTTGTGAGGACATGACGTCACAAGCTGCTAACCATCTTGGCAATTTGTGTTGTGAATCTCATTGTTCCATAGTTTTACATACTTTTTCAAAAAATCATAACTTTCTTATCAATTATTTGATTTTGCTCAAACTTTTTTTGATTGGTTTGTCTGATTTTTCTGCTTTTATTGAAAGTAAGTTATTTTTCGAGTGGACTTGTCCTTTAAGCTTTATTAAATTTTCCTCAATCTTTCAACGACCATTTACTCTTATTTTCCTCCTATTATTCCAAACAAACTTGTTATCAGGCTGGACATCCCCTTTTACTCATCAATGAAGAGGCAAGTTGGCCCAGTTGGTAAAGCATCTGCATGTAAAACAAAACATTGTGGGTTCAAATCTGACCCAGGTGGATGACTGAAGCAAGCTTTGTATGTTAAAGTATCCTCCCGTGTTTCATAGAGACAGGTTATGTTACAGTGGAAAATACTCCATCCCTTGGATAGGACGTTAAATGGAGGCCCTGTGTAGAGAGAGAACCCACTCAACAAATCATATAAGAGTAGAAAACCCAGTGTAGTGGGCCAGATGCACACCTCCAACCAGTTATACAGAGAGTAGAGACCTAAGGGTTATGGTGTTTCTGTTTGTTTTTCGCCTCCCAGGTACAATTCCTTATATAATAGAAATAATAATAACTGCGGAATTCGTTTGTGGATAAACTTAAGGTTCAAGCGTAAAACTCACCAATTACATTGATTAAAAACCTGCAGATGTTCTCATTCCCTGTCCCATCTCTGGCTGTACAGGTTACTGTATAGGTGCCAGAGCTCATGACCCCTGCAAAGAGGTCACAGGTCACACGAGGGTCACTGCCGCTGTTATCTGATGCTTGGACAAACCACTGGACATTGGTCTGGTTCAAGCCCCTCTCTGTATATGCTACGATGTCTGCAGGGCATTCATCAAAGGTTGGTGCTTCAATATCTGTACGTTTTAAAAGAAAGAACATACAGGAAATTCATTTGTAAAGGATTAAAAAAAAGAGTATGAATAGATAGATATATATACCTATATATAGAGAGAGAGAGACAGAGACAGAGACAGAGACAGAAAGAGAGGGACAGAGAGATAGAGAGAGAGAGATGACTATATATAGAGAGAGAGAGAGAGAGAGAGAGAGAAAGAGAGATAGACAGATAAGAGAGAGAGATTTGATTACGGAAAGAGACATTATTTACTATGTATATATACACAAATATATATTTGTGTATAAATATATATATAGAGAGAGAGAGAGAGAGGGGGGGGAGTGGAAGAGAGGGAAAGAGGTGACCTCCCGGCCCCCCCACTCAGGTTTCAAAATGACCGCATGCGTGTTGCCAAAATGTCCGGTAAAGGGGTACTTTTCGTGCGACAAAGTCCGGCCCGAGAACTGTGAAAAAGGGGGTGTATTTGACTTTCACCCGGAGATTTCTTTAAAAAGGGAGTGTTTTTTCTTTTTCTCTCTCATCTCTTTGGACTCCTGAGAATTTTTTCCGAATTTAGGGGGGTACATTGAGCATTTTTCCTGATTAAGGGGGGTCTCCAAGGCAGGAAAAGCCCGCAAAAAGCCCGCGAAAGGGGGGTTCGAACATTTTGGCAGTCCTCAGATAGGGGGTGTTTTCAAAAAAAGGGAACGAGCATATGTGTACCCTAAATA